>CAUYQG010200778.1:0-47151 GCA_963574415.1 Tarsius wallacei | reverse complement strand
AGTATCACATGTTCTCACTCATATAGTAGACCTTGATCATCCAACATATTACCATAAGAAAATGTCTGACAGTGGTGGGAAACTAAGGGGGCGGGTAGGGAGGTTGATATTTAGAGCTTTTAGGAATCACCACACTGCTTTCCACAGAGGTTGCACTAGTTTACACTCCCACCAACAGTATAGTAGTGTTCCCTTTTCACTACATCCTCTCCAGCATCTGTTATTTTTTGAGTTATTGATAATTGCCATTCTGACTGGAGTTAGGTTGGTATCTCAGTGTAGTTTTAATTTGCATCTCCTTGATGATTAGTGAGGTTGAACATTTCTTCATGTGTCTGTTGACTGCTTGGATGTCTTCTTTTGAGAAGTGTCTATTCATATCTTTTGCCCATTTTATAATGGGGTTGTTTGTTTTTTTCTTTTCAGCATGTTTGAGTTCCTTGTAGATCCAAGATGTTAGGCCTTTGTCAGACCTGGAGTTAGCAAATACTATTTCCCAGTTTGTGGGCTGTCTCCCTGCTCTCTTGATGGTTTCTTTGGCTTTGCAGAAGCTTGTCAGTTTAATGAGGTCCCACTTGTCTATCTTATATCTTATGGCCCGTGCGTTTCGGGTTTTGTTCAGGAATTGGATGCCAGTTCCAATTTCCATAAGGGTGTATCCTGCATTTTCTAAGATTCTTATGGTTTGAGGTTTTACATTTAGGTCTCTGATCCAAAATGTCAGATTCTAAAAACCTTTTGTTTCAGGTTTCTAGATGTTTAAATTATAGCTAAATGGAAATTATTATATGAAACCCCTTATGTGTTGTTACTTTGTTTCCTGAAAATCTTAGTTTGAATCGCAATATGAGAGGATGACTGAATTATTAGTCTCTTCTATTCCCTTTTAGAGTTTCCTTTGGGGGCTTTTGCTAAAATACTTGCTAATTGCCGCAGTTTATGATTTGTGTCTCTTGTTTCTGAAGTGCTTTATTGAATAATCATTCTTGATGCTTTTGAAAAGTCAGTATTTTGATAGCTTCTTCGGTGGGCTGAGTTTTTTATGTGGTGTCAGGTACCTGTTACACAATACTGTACATTAATTTATTTTGCAATAGCATACCCCAAATAGCTTGGAATTAATACTTGATTTCTGTTGTTCTTGCTATTGTTTATGCTGGCTTTAATGACATTGGATTTGTTTTATTTGCCTGAATGTTTTTATGAGTTGCTTATGAGATAGTTGCCTGAGGAACTTCAGATACTACTCCTCTACTATGACATATCTTCCTTTTAGGTGTATTAATTACAGAGAAATGAGTTCAGCCTGGGAAAGTGGAAGTAGGGGTAAAAGAAGCAGAATTGAATCTCTTGGAAATTCAAATCACATTTAGTCATTTTTTATGAAAATTTCATATTCTGTAAGAATTTCTGCTAGATCCATAGACATTAGTGTTAAAATTCAGTAAGCAGATTTTGTTTTATTTATTTTTAAATTTTATTTTATTATGGTACAAGTGAAGATTACATAAATAGGTGGCATGCAGGTGACATTTGGACTGCTAACTGGCCCCCACTTCACCTGGTAGTGGACCAAGTACTTCTTAGATTTTGTTTGATTTTGTTTATAGAGGCTTATAGGGTAGGCATGGAGTAATTAAGCAGTACCTTACCTAAGGGCTGAATGAAAGAAAATGCTGGCAGTTTTGGTTGTCTTCCTTGCCTTTGAACATCATCATGATATTAGCCAGAGAGCCAGGCTCTTAAACTAAAACATTAGTAAGCCATAAAACGTATCTTGAGACAATCTAATGCAGCAAGAGCAAATTTGGCAGCATTTCTGAAGCAATTCCATAACTAGTATTTCCAATAAATTAATTTATTTAGATATGCTTTGGGTACTTTTCCTGGCAAAATGGTAAACTGTGCAACTAGAGACTAATTCAGATCTTGGAATTAGCTTGTGATTTTGATCTTACATAAATAGGTTTCCTCAATATTTTTGCTTAGTATCTGAAATAAATTCAGCTGTATTCTAGAAAGTTTTTAGCTGGACTATTTTCTGTGTTGGAACCGAGAGTTCAAAATTGTCTCACATGATGAGTGAAATTTGTTAGTAAACAGGTTCTTGGTAGATTGAGGGGTCTTATCCTCCCGTATAGAACATGCCTCCTACAAGCCCTAAATAATATCTGTTAAGTTGAGGATTCAGAAAATTGATATATAAGATGAAATAAATTTATTTTTGAAGACTTTTCAATCCACATGTAGTATTGCACATCTGCTTTGTGCTTAGCACATGCTATTTAATTATCTCTTCACTGATGGTTTATTGGGTGATCATGATGTGCCGGACACTAGATTAGAGTATACAGAAATGAAAACACAATGTATATAGTCGATGTCGTAATATAAATATGTATTAAATGGGATTTCACAGGTGGTATATGCTCTTTAGGGGCAGAGACTGACAAGGAATTAGAAAAGAAACTGAAGAAGAGTGACTTTTGGAGATTGGAATATGAATGTAATGGCTTAGACTTGGAGAAAGGTGGGAAGTAGTTGTGGGAGAAGTCATTCTAGGGAAAGCCACAGTGGTATGGTATGATTTGAGGGACTGCGTTTAGTTGGTATGACTAGAAGAACATAGAGTCCCTGTGGAAATTACATGAGAAGGTGATCAAACTTATGTTTTAGAAATGTCTGGGAGCAATCTTAGGATGGCTTAGATTGGACAGAGCCAGAGTGCACAATCCAAATCTGTTGCCATACTCAGGCAGTCAGCCACTATGGAGATAGGCAAGATAAGTGTCTGGAAGAATTCAGACAGGGAGATCTGAGAGTTGGTGCCTAGAAAGAAAGGGTAGGGCTTGGATTCAAACTGGTTCTTGCCTGGATCTGGTACTCCTTTGAGACTCTTATGAAAGCCATGGCCTAGAAATATATATACATGTTAAAATTAGCATGCAGTTTCAGAAACCCATTCAGAGTCTATTAGAGGTCATGAATCCCAAGCTTAGAATACTTGGTCTGTAGAATGGTGGAGAGAAAAGAGTCAATAACTGTTTACTAGAGCCTGGGGATTTGGAAGATTACTGGTACAGTCAACATACTAGGCCATTTGCATCATAGAAGGCAAGGTGAATTCAATTTTTGATGTATTGCGTTTTTCTCAAAAGAATAAGAACAGTGCATTTGCCACTGTTTAAGTGTTTATCGAACACCTACTCTGTGTTAGAGATTGCCTGAGGCTGGATTAAACATAATAACATGTCTAGGTATATAATGATAAATATTAATCGTGGTAGAGCTACTGCTGCAAATGCCATGTGCCTTGATTTAAAATGCTCTTAGCAATGGTTTTACTTTGCTTGTTTAATGTAGGAGACTACTCTTTTATTGTGTATTGTCAGTCTCAAGGCATTTAGTAGGCATTTGTATTCTTAATCTTTTTTTTTTTTTTTGAGCTGGAGTCTCACTCTGTCACCCAGGCTGGAGTGCAATGGCATGCTCACTGCTACTACAGCCTCGACCTGCTGGGCTCAGGTGATCCTTCTGCCTCAGCCTTCCAAGTAACTGGAACTATAGGCATGTGCCACCATGCCTGGCTAATTTTCTGATTTATTGTAGAGATGAGGTCTCACCAAGTTGCCCGGGCTGGTCTCGAACCTCTGGGCTCAGACAATCCTCTCATCTCGGCCTCCTAAAGTGCTGGGATTATAGGCGTGAGCCACTGCGCCTGGCCTGTATTCTTAATCTTTACGTGAAAAATGTGAATAATTGCTGGAGACTATTTAGAATAAAATGTATGAAAAAAATGTATGAACACATTTAAGAGGGTCTTACTTTTGTACATTTAATGCTTTTGCACTGATACTTTTGTACCATATTTTAGTTGACCAAATCTTAAGCAATAATTTCTGCATTGTAGGAGTCACTTAGAGAAGTTCTTGGATCCCCAAGAACACTGGTAATTTAAAAAACAGGTTTGAAAGGGATTGTGCAATCAGAGGCTGTCTTCCAGGTGTGTGAGGTCATCTTGTCTTGCTTCTTCTCTAAGTTTAAAACCATACCTCAGGGTTCCAGAAAGCTGACTTTGCACCTGGTTCAAAGAGATTTTTGTATGTTAATATTTTTCTCTCTGTGAGTGATTTTCATTGTTAAACTCATTGTTGAGGATTTACTGTCTTTGAGCAAGCTTCCTCAATAATACCAGCCAAGCAGGTAACCCTGTTCAACTAAATTGACAGCCAAAATGAACTGTCATACCACTCTGTGGTCTTGCTCCTTGCAAAGTGTGGTTCTAGGAGTAGTAGCATTGGCATCAGCTAGGAACTTGTCAGAAATGCAGATTCTTAGTTCCTGTGCTTTACCTACTGAATCAGTCTGCATATTAAGATCTCATATGTATGTAAAATTCTGAGACTTAGTGGACTAGTTTACTTACTGTATAGGAATGTGGGCTCTCAGAGTCCTTTTGCTGAAGTTCAAGCCCTTTTCCATTTATTTTATACTCAGAGGTGGTGAGGAACATCTGGTCACCATCTTCCGTATAGTATACATTTTAATGGAATTAAAGATAATGACTTAGGTGCCTCTTAGCCTTTCCTTTTCTTAATAATTGAGGTTTCTGTGATCTTTTTCCTTGTAGAGAAGGTGATCTTTTGGCCTTTTATCCTATAATGCTTCTTGTCTCTATGTTTGTCAGATGATTTTTTAAAAATATAATTTCTGAAAAGGGCAAAATACCTCTATCAAGGTCTGGTTGCTACTAAGTAAGCCAACTTCTGACCCGTGTATTTAATATTCTTACTTTTAAGATTTAGGGACATTTAGCTATATTTTTTGTTTTATTTTGACAAATTATTTTTTAAGTAGTAAAAATAACAATTCTTTATTGAGGGAACTTCAAACCCCCCAAATGCTAACTGTATTCTCTTTTTTTCTGAAGGTAGGAACAAACTGACCAGTGATCTTTGGCATTTTGGGGGGTTGGTACTTAAGGCTTATTTTAAAATAGAAAAGGAAGGATAGAAAGAGGGAAAGAAAAGAGAGAAGGAGGGAAAGAAGGAGGGAGCAGAGGGAACTGGATTAATAATCCAAAGTAGAAGAACTGTTGAAAGTTAGTCAAGTGGGAAGTTAGCAGTTTACTTTTGGTAATTGCTTTATGAATTTTCTGATTTTTGGATGTGAAGGAGAATTCCTTAAAGAATTAACATCTTTTTCTCCTGATTTTTGAATGTCATAGCTTTATCCACCTCTTGGTTATGTAAAAATTTTAATTTTGATGAATAAATAAAAGCTATACAATTACATCTACTATTGGTTTTGTGGGGTTTTTTGTTTGTTTTTGTTTTTGAGACATCAGGGTTATATCTAAGTCTTCTCCTTTTGTGTGTTTTTTGTCTGGATATTTTTTAATTGAGTGCAAGTTGTGTGTCTAAATGAGATGCTTCTTCATTTTTTGCAATGAAGTATCCACCTGAGAAAGGAACAGTATTCTAGGTAGTATTTTTTAAAGTGATTCTTTAAATCATACTCCCCCCTTTTTTAAAGGAAAAAATTCTATTTGTTTAATTTCAAAACATTAAAAGAGTTAGGGCAACATTAGCATATTTAACATTTGCTGGATCTTATCACAGGAAGAGGAGACAATAGTGGTTAATTCATTGGCTTTCTTTCACATTTACATGAGGTTGTAGGGTCAGCATTACTTTGCTGGGTTATAATTTAAGGAACCTGCTCGGTTACTCTATCTTAAATCCAGATTAGTACTTGTAAGTCATGTGACTGACTGGCAAATAAGACTTGAGCAAGTGCTTGCTATGCAGTTAAATTACAATCTATTGAACTTAAATATGTCTTTCATTGTGTGTAATGTCTATTTGCTTGATGTCCGGCCTTTGATATTTCATTTTATTGAGTTTGTTTGTATCCATTTTAGTTCTCAAAATTTGTGGCTCTAGTAAGGCTAATAGGTGAATGAAGAAGGTAGAGGTTCATTTGTGTAAACACTGTAAGCTGATTGTTTGGGTCACTAACACGTACAAGTTAGCCTCCATGACTGGACATGTATGTAGTTAACATTAAAGCATTTCTCTCTTTTCCAAAGCAGGCACATAGGGTCTGAGTTAATGTGAAAGTATGTAAGGATGTGGCAATTTGGACCTCAGTTTTGTTCTTACTGCTCTGTGTTCCTCAAAAAACAGTCATTGCCGTATTTTCATTTATTTATTTATTTATTTTTAATATGAGGAAGAATCTTATTTTCTAGGGATATTATAAAATCAATAATAAATACATCAGTATGATATTTATATTGAATGATGGACTATTGTTTGATTATGTGCATATCCTTAAGTCATTTTAAGGATTGTGTTCGCTGCTTCTTTGCTGTATATTATGTATGAAGCCTACAGGGAGGAAGGGTGGTTGGAGAAGGATTAGAAGCATAAAAATTTAGCTTGATAGGAGATTATTTGTGAACACATAGTCATGACCTCATATCCTTGTCTTGGTTCAGGCTGCTATAACTAATTACCATAGATGAGTGGCTTAAATAACAACTTTTATTTCTCATGGTTCTGGTGGTTAGAAGTTCAAGACAGGGTGTTACCCAGTATGGGTGGGTTCTGGTGACAGCTCTTCTGGGTTGCAAACTGCTGACTTCTTGTTGTAGTCTCACATGACAGAAAGAGGACTAGAGAACTCTTTGAGATCCCTTTTATAAGGGCACTAATCCCATTCATGAGGGCTCTATTCTCATGACCTAATTTCTTCCCAAAGATTCCACATTTTTAATAACTTCACATTGGGGGTTAGGATTTTAACAAATGAATTTGAGGGGGAAGGATTCAAATTCAGTTTATTATATCCCTTCAAATTATACAAGCTTTTGTTAGCATTAGGATAGACTATATTGATATACAGGTGGGGAGATTTACTTCAAAGGTGTTTTATTGACATGCTTGGTTTGCTGCTGTTGGCTGTTAATGGGAAGCCCTGATGCCTTTCCATAAAGATATGTCCATAGACTGCCTGCAGTGTTAGCACAACATGGCAGCTGGATTTCCCCAGATTGAGCAATCTGAGAGACAGAAAGATGGAAACTGCTGTGGTTTTTATTCCTTAGTTTAGAAAATTCTGTGCCATCATTTTGCAATATTCTGTTGGTAACACAAGGCAGCCTTATTCAATACTGTTTTCTGTTTTCTGTTACTTTTCTATTATTAATAAAAGGAATTAATAAAAGGAAGCCTAATTGGCTTTTTACCTTAGATGCTTTTCTCCTTCTCATGTTAAGTCGGTGCTGTGGTTTGAATATTTGTCCACTCCAAGACTTATGTTGAAATTTAATCTCCAGTTTGGCAGTATTGATTTGCATGTTTGAACCATCCTTGCATCCTTGAGATAAATCCCACCTGATCATGGTGTATTATCTTTTTGATGTGCTGTTGGATTCAATTTGCTGATATTTTGTTGAGAATTTTTGCATCTATGTTCATCAGGGATATTGGCCTGTAGTTTTCTTTTTTGTGTGTGTTCTTTTCCAATGTGGCAATATTGAGAGATGGAGCCTTTAAGAAGTGATTGTGTCCTGAGGGCTCTGCACTCATAAATGGATTAATCCATTCATGGGTTAATATGTTATCATGAAAATGTGACTGGTGGGTCTATAAGAAGAGAAAGACGCTGCTAGCATGCTTAGCTTTCTTGCCATATGATGCTTTGTATTGCCAGCAAGAAGGGCCTCACTAGATGTGGCCCTTCTACCTTGGGCTTAGCCTCCCTAACTGTAAGAAATAAATTCCTTTTATTAATAAATTACCCCATTCCAGGTATTATGTTATAAGTAACAGAAAACAGACTAAGGTGCAGATAATATTAATTCACAGATTCTTTAAGCTCACATTTGAGGTATAGTATATGGGAGACAAGAGCTTCAATTCACTGAGGAAAAACCATACATACCTTAAGGTAAGGACTTTACTGTTGCTGATAAAAGTAGTTTAATTAATGCAAATGCAAGTACTAATTGGCATGTATTATTACCCTGTTACCTTTGTTGAGTATTAAGAGTACTCTGTAGGGAGATGAGCTATAGTTAGAGGTTCATCAAAGGAAAGTCTAATTTAGCATTTGTGTCAGATTTATGGTTCATAATGTGCTCATTTGGAAATGTGGTCAGTTAGTTGTCTACTTTTAGATAGTTGATAAACTGCATGGTATCTGTCATGGGTTGATAGTTATTTTCTATACAGTTAATTGGAGCTTTTAGTTTATTTTTAGATTTCTAGTTTGGCATAGATTCCTAAGGAAGAAAGTTCATTACTACATCAGACAAAGGACACACGTTGGTGATGAGTCTCATCGTATCCCATTTATTCTTGGGATGTTTTCTACACGTTAGTGGAGAGTTTTTACTGCATTGTGCTCACCAGCCTTAATAAAGGCCTTGAACTCCTCCTTTGTGCGTTAACCTTGGCAAAGTTTGTATGGCTGACCTTACACTTTTGAGAACTTCTCTGAGTTTTCTCTGGGCTGTCTGAACGCTGGTCATTTAATACCAATTAAAAGCAAAGGCTGTGCCTTTCAATGGGTTGTTATTAATTACAGTCCATGTTCCAGTAATCTGAGACAGAGCAGCTTCCTCTAGTTTCATTGAAGACTATTTTAATTCTCTCTTTTTTGGTTGGCTGATAAAAATCTGAGAAAGAAGCACATGCTCATTTGAGGATAATCAGATAGGGTATTCTGACTTCAAGGAGTGGTGTCCTGGAATTGGAAGCTGTGAGTCTGTTCTTACCTTATTGTGAGTGTCTTTGGGTTAGATTGGGCATATGAAGAAACATGACCCTGAACCTGTGTTAGGGATTAGGGTTCTAGTTCCAGTCTTAACATTCACAGGTTGTGTAACTTAGAACAAATCATTTCATCTGTCTCTCTGTACCAGTTTACTAATCCATAAAATCAAGGGTTTAAACAAAGTTATCTTGACTGTCCCTTCTGCCTCTAAGATTCTGCTAAAAATTGGCTATTGTCATTATGAGTGATATGAGACATTAAGAGACTAATCAGGGCTAATTCTTTAAAATGAGATTTTGAGAATCGGTTTTTTAAAAGAGTTCTTTGGGCAGTTAGTGGGAGAAGTCTTGTGGTCCCTGATGACTGGTATAGTTAGTGAGAGATTTTCTCTATGAACAGTTTGGGAGAATGTTCATTTGTGCTAGAATGTGTGCAGAAGAGTAGAATTGGGTTGGTGTATCTGAAGCACTTTAGTTCAATGAGATTTTGAACTAAAGATACAGAGTATAGTATCCTAGGGAGATTGGTGTTAGGACCTCCTGTGGATACCAAAATTAATTTATGCTCAAGTCCCTGATATATAGTGGCATAGTACAAATGGGGGACCCAAAAAGTGCTGAAATTTATTTATAAATAATTGTGTATTTATTCTTACATATTTAAACTTCAGTCACCTTCATAGTACTCTCTGATGCAGTACACCGATCAAGATGCTTTTTCTACTGTTCAAAACAGTTTTTGAACTTATCAATGTTGATGCCATTTAGTGCTTCTGCCATTTTTTTTTTTTTTTTTTGGCTCACCTCTTCTACAACGTTTTCCATTGAGGACTTTTTTCATTAGGGAAACAAAAGTCACTTGGGGCGAGATTGAGTGAATAGGGAGGGTAGGGAATGGGGGTCATGCTGGTTTTGGTCAAAAACTGCTGAATACACAGTGGGGTGTGGGCAGGTGCCTTCATCAATCACCCATCACGAAATGGGCAAATACGTTGAGTCTCTAAAAAAAAAAAAAAAAATTCACTGAAGTTGAACACATTCTCTCACAACAATGCTAGCTGGCACACTGATGCCGATGAGTTCCTAGATCACTTACTTAGTAGGGGAAGCCTGTACTACAAGGGATCCATACTTAAAAACATAATTTTGGTGTTCTGGGGGGTTCCCCCTCATATTTGCATGTAATCCATGCATATTCTCCTGTCTACTACCTAATACGATGCCTATACATCACTTAATTCTTACAGATTCAACATAGTACTTAGCACATGCAAATTCAATTTTGGTTTTTGGAACTTTGTAGAATTTTTTTCCCCCCAGTATATATTTTTTAATGGTGGTTGGTTGACTCCATGGCTGCAGATCCCATGGACACAGAACCCACAGATACAAAGTGCCAATTGTACTTTAATTTCAGAAATCTGGGATATAAGAGTTCAAGCCAATTCATGAAGCATAATTTTTTTTTTATTGCACTAAAACTCAGAACTTGGTTAGTTGAATGTTTTCTCTGTTTGAGATGTCTAGGAGATGTTCTTTGCATGCAAAATAATGGAATTTACTAGATATTATTATTGGTTATGAGGGCAGTGCTAAAGAATATTTGAGACTATAGTTGATCTAGATAATTTTGGGCATATAGAAGCTTTGCTTCTAAAGATACTTTTCCCCTCAGTCTGCTGTTAAAGGTAGAAAACATCTCAGTTATGTATGTAATAGTCATTAAATGAGTGTTTTCAAATGAGTAAAGAGACTTAGTAACTGGTTTAGAATGAAAAGAGATAGGTTGCAGAAGGAGTTCTTTATCCTAAATTCTAAAGACTAGGTGGGGGACTAAGTCCACTTTGGGGCTTGAGTAGTGTTTTCTCAAGTACTAAAAGGGAGATGAACTGTCCTGCTTGGCATATGACTAAGAGTTGTGGTCATTAGGGCTGGGTAATATTTTTGTTACAAATGTGTGGAAAGATATAGTTTATTGTGGTCTTCAGCATGTAGATGTTCTTGATTAGATCTTACTTTGACAATTTCAGAAAAATTAGTCCTGGGTTTGTGTCAGTTGTGAATATGTGTTTGAAAGGCAATATTGTATCAATAGATTATTTCAGTCAAGATATTTGAAAAAGAGGTAGATAGATATGCATATCTAATGGAAAATGAGACAGGCAATGGAAAAGTCTTAGTCTTAATGGCTTTTTGAAAAACATCCTGAGTTAAGCCTGATAAACTAGAGACAGATCATCAGGGAGGGACTATGAGAACATGCTTTAAAAATGATTTTCTATGGGAACCCCATCACCACCATTTGGTGAAACTTTATTTCCCTTACAGTATGCATTTAGATAAGGTCAATTGACTGCCAGATCATCTTTTAATGGGTTTCTAATCCCACATGTAGATTACTTTTCCTTTGGCCATACAACCATGCTGTACTCTGCTCTCCCGTATATCAGAGGGCCCTTTGGCTCTCACTTTCAGATGAGTTCCGTGAGTGGAAATCAGAGCAGGAGTGAATTGGTGGTATATGTTTTGTTCCTGCTCACTGCTAGGCCCTCCTGCCTTTAGACCAAAGTGGTCACTGCTTTTCACCGTTGCTATTGAATTGGAACTATGATTTTTCATTGGTGGATGTGAGATGTTATTACAGCTTTTCACATACATATTTAAATTTTTTACATTTATTGTTTCTTCGCTGAGTTAGGTAAATCCTTAGAGGACTGAGTTTTATTTCCAGTACCCAAGAATAGTACTAAGTCTTGTCAGAGAACCTTTTTGTGGAGGGAGAATATTGAGATTATGATTTTACAGTCAGAGAAGCAGTATCCTTTGGAGCACTGATCATATGTTGGAAGCCAGACTGTTCAAATTCTGTCCACCATTCCCTGCTGATCAACTTCTCTACTGGCAGTAACTCCCCAGAGTCTGAAGGAATGGTGGAGGTGTGGAGCCAGGCCCTGTTAACCCTAAGTGTTCAGGCCTGAAGATAGGTGGTTATGAGGGTTAAGTTATGTAAGATGGTTAGTGTGCTTAGATAGGATTTGACATATAGCAAGTACTGCTTGATGACGCTATGTCTAATCTATTCATATCTAGGGCAAAAAAAATGATTGCTAGGAATATGAAGTTTAATTCAGACAGAAAGTAGGTCTTTCTGTGCCTCTTTTTTTTTGTAATTTATTTTGTGAATCATCGAAAAATCACATGTATAGTTATGATTTAATTTCCTTGTCTATAAATAGGAGAAGATCTTGACCTTTCTTTGGCTTTTGTGTTTTAAGGTTTCAATGAGAAACAATTTTTGAAAATTTAAGGACCAGGCATGGTGGCTGATGCCTGTAATCCCAGCGCTTTGGGAGACAGAGGCAGGAGAATTGCTTGAGTTCACGTGTTCTAGACCAACCTAGGCAATACAGCAAGACTTTGTCTCTACAAAAATAACAAAATTTGTTATTTTTTAATAACAAATAATAAAAAATTAGCTGGATGTGGTGGCGTGCGCCCAGCTACTCAGAAGGCTGAGGAAGAAGGATTGCCTGAGCCCAGGAGACCGATGCTGCTGTGAGCCTTGATCGTGCCATTGCACCCCTGTCTAGGCAACAGAGTGAGACCTTGACTAAAAAAAAAGAATAATAAAATCTACAATTAAGTGACCTGTAGTAAATTCTCAAGAATATACCACATTTTGTTTTTCCACTTGTCAGTTGGTGGACATTAGGTCGTTTCTACTTTTTGATCATTATGAATAATGCTGCTGTGTGCATTCTTGTACAGGTTTTTGTGTGGACATATGCTTTCTTAGGAGCTGCTCTTGCTTTGCTTCTAACTGAGACTTCCAGGGCTGGGATCCTTTGAACACTGTGTGTACCTCTGATACTGTCAGAGGAGAGGAGGGTTCCTCTGAAGTCAGAAAGATCCTCCCTTGGGAATTCTGCAAGGGGTCAGATGGCCTTGTGGGAGCTGAGGAAGACACTTTGAACCAGGGATGTCTGAGGAATGTGAGAGTTCAGGCACAGCTGTGCAATGTGGCCTTGAACGATCAACCTGCCAGCTGCCTTATCTGTAGGGAAAGAGTGATGTTACTACTGAAAATTGTGACCTCCTCCTGACACTGGTGAGGATTAATTAATAAATGTTGGCTGTGCTAAGCTTTTCCTTTGACTGTTCTCCATCTTAGAGGCAGCCCTGCTTTAGGACTGAAGGTAGTAAGTTCTATAAGCAAAAGCTGGAGAAATCCAACTTATCATTGCTTTTTTTGGGAATAGGCGTTATCTTGTGCATGGTTAGGACATCAATTAATTTCCAGCATTCTAGGTGGAGATTACGAGATGTTGGACATTTTGAGAGCATGTGATCAACCAATTTAATGAAAGTCTGGGCAGAGTATAGACAGACCTTGAGAAGGGTTCACAGAGAAGGCAGTATGGTGGTGTAGAAATAACTGGCTTTCTAGGGCTGCATGGATCTAGGCTGAAATCTTGGTTTTGCCACTCTATCTAGAGTTATTGTTTAGGAAATAGTGTTGGCTACTTGTCAGAATTGTGGCAGGGATAAATATGACAGCGGTTGTAAAGAACCTGTCACAGCGGCTAACGTATTACAGATTATTTGGGATTATTAGTTAATTTCCATTTTCCTCTGGTCCATTGCTACACTTCTAGACAAACTGCCATCATGGAGAGAGATTGGGATGGAGGGCCAGTTTACCTTGTAACTGTTGGTATTTATTTGATCTTGGACAAGACTCCCTTTCCCTTCACCGGATTTTAAAGGTCTGTGTTAATTTTACAGTTCTTAGATAAGCATCTCATCTTATTATTTGACTTGCAGGGGCCAAATTATCTTCTTTTAAAGAATTTTTTTTTTTTTGAGTTGGAGTCTCACTCTGTCGCCCAGACTGGAGTGCAGTGGCTGCTCCCAGCCACCGCAGCCTCGACCTGCTGGGCTCAGCCGATCCTTCCGCCTCAGCCTTCCAATTAGCTGGAACTACAGACGCATGCTACCACACCCGGCTAATTTTTGATTTATTGTAGAGATGAGGTCTTGCCAAGTTGCTCAGGCGGGTCTCGAACCTGCGGGCTCAGGTAATCCGCTCACCTCAGCCTCCCAAAGGCGTGGGATTACAGGCTGAGCCATCGAGCCTGGCTTTTTTTAAAGAATTTTTATTGAAAGTTAATGCATTCTTTTTCATCTTCTATAGATGTCTTGTTCATTATGTTAGCCACTAGCCACTTTTGGCCAATTAAATGTAAATGAATTAAATGTAAATAATATTAAAATTCAGTTTTTCAGTTCTATTGCCATATTCAAGTACACAAGAGCTTTATGTGAGTAGTAGCTACCATATTGGACAGTATACAGGTTAGGACCCTTCTGTCATCACAGAAAGTTCTATTGCATAGTATGCTCTATGGAATAAGACTTTAACAAGTGGAAACTTCAGTTGAAGCTCATTCTTGCATTTGTTTGTATAAATAAATTTTGGCTAGAACTCTGTCATCTCTTCACTTGGGATTGCTAAAATAATTGATACCTGTAGTAATGACCCACAATAGTATCTTTGAGACTCTTGTTTCTCAAATTTTCTTAAAGTTTTAAACTTAAAGGTACAAGATAAATTCAGACAGTCCCACCAGTTCTCTAGACCTCTGCCAAGTCATAGGGATTGTCTTGGTTTGTGGTAAAAGTATATATGGAAGCATCTTTTCAAGTAGGACCATTTAGAAAGAATATGTTTGAATTGAGTTTGCTCTAAGTAATGTTTAACACTTTAATATTCTTTTCTGTTTATGGGAAACATCTAAACTAACAGCACTTATACTTTATTGTCAGAATGCCAGTGTTTTTCTTAGCTCTGGAAGGACTTATATCTAGATCCTAATGCAGACATAACTCTGTTTAAGTGGTTCTACTTCAATATAAGTGACTAAACATTTGTAATATGTATTTGACTTCATGTTTAACTTACTTCTCTTTCTGTGTGTTTTGTATTCAGAGCAATGAGTTAGCATTTAGAAATCTAATATTTATTCTCTTTCATTCACCCCAAGTCCCCTTCTTGTTTTATTTTTTAATTAGCATAGTCTATGTGAGTTCCAGGATGCAAAAAAAATCACAGTCTGGTTTTTGCTTAGGAAGGACTCATGTGTGAAGTAGTCCATGGCCTGTCACCTTATTGCTTTGTTGGTGGATTTAAAGGAAGGTTAAGTGTGAAATGCTGTGCAGACAGCTCACTCTTATACAAACATCATACATTATTTGCATCCTTTTTAATGAGATAGGTGAAAGTGTGAGCTTTGAATGGGATTCTTCATGGGATGAGTTTTCTGGAGGATGAGTTTTCCAAGAGTGAGAGGAGATGTGACTTGAAGCAGGTGAGTAGGAGAATGTATTCCAGGTGTTAAGAGGAAAGGACTGAAGGGAGCAACTACCAAAAAAAGAGAAAAAAAAAGGCAGCAAAGGGGTGGAAACCAGCTGTCTGTTCTTCTGCTTTCTGTGTGTTTTCTAATACTTGGACATTAGAGTTTGGAGATCAGCAGAGTGATGCTGAACCCTGCCAATGAGAAGGGAGATTTGTTTGGAGACATTCATACTTTAAAGGTGCAGTGTGTGTATTAGGCGGGAGCCATTTAAGGCAGAAGCTACTCTCCTGCATTAGGACAGGTGCTGGATGTGGAAGCTAGGGACACGAAGTTACAGCGCTGTGTTGGTTTATTGTCCAACCCCTTGTTAGTGCCTCCATTTTATTAGTGAACGCTGATGTGACTGTTGGGTAGTGTACTTGCAGTAGCTGCCTTTAAAACTATGGTGATTTGTGGTAAGGCAAATTTATTTTCAAATTGTATTATTGTCTTATTGCATTTAACTGGTCTCAGAGATCTGGGCCATCTTTGATATAGGTCAGTGCTTAACTAGGTGAAGTTGTGTATTCGAATATGGTTACTATTTTGTTATTTGTTCTCTAAGCTCTTCTTCCTTTAATTTTGCTTTTAAATGTGCAAGTACCTAATACTTTTAAGGGTGTTAATATATCATTTTTACTTAGTTTTTCTTTTAAAACCCAAACATTTTAACAAGCTGCTAAACATAGAATAGTGCTAGAAGGGAATGCTTTGCATCAGAGTTATAAAATCATACTCTGTTCCCAGGACGGGTGGGTGCATGTCAATAGCTTTACTACAGCAAATTGAATTCTGGGAAAAGTTATTGGAAACTGAAGTTTCAAGTACTTGGGAGGATTACTGTGCATTCTGACTTGACAATTTGGGTTGATTTTCTTAAATAGATAATAGAATACCTGTATTTGGGGAATGACATAGAAATAATTTAAAGGCATTTGTTTGAAGGACTGTCTTTTATCTGATCCAGTTGATTATTTCTCTTGGATGCTGTAGTCATAGAAAATATTAGTGACATCTGTAGAAATGAAGAGATGGGTGAGAATTTACACCTTTATAAAGTTGCCTACAAAAATATACACTAGAAATAGCTTCAGCTATATCAAAGATAGGCCTAGATGTGAACAAAATGGTGAATTGAAAAAATGTTTCTGCTGCTCTTTCACATGGACCTACCTAGTTAATTGACACTTGTCATTCTCTAGTTGCTATTTTTATAGCACTCATCAGATTTTAATTTTTGTGGCTGTCTTCTTCTGGCTTTGAGCAGCTAAGAATAAGGCTAGTTTATCATTGTATTCCTTGCATCTCGCACAGTGCCTGGCACACAGAAAGTATTCAGTAAATACTGTACTGTTTGAATGAATGCCCCATTTTGTATACATGTATTTGAACCAAAGGCAGTCCATTGTTAACCTTGGCAAGCACTTGGAAAACCTTTTGCTTGTGTTGTGATCTGGCAACTAAAATCTTTTGGAAAAAGTGAAAACACCTTCAAATGACTTATCCCTTTCTGATCCTTATTAAGACAGCAATGTTGTACTCACACTTTCCTGATTGTGTAGTATCTTCTTACAAGTTCTAAAGAACTGTACTTAGAACCTTAAAATGTTTCACAATTCTGGCATTGAGAGTCTGAGTATAGGTATTATTCATTGTTCCACACACCCTGGGCTCTTCCATCTCTGCACCTTTTGCTCAAGTCTTCCCCTTTACCTGGAATGCCCTTCCTCTCCCTCCTTCCCTCTGGCTGTCTCCTAATAGATTACTCTTGAGGTTATACCCACCCTTTTAGCTCATATCTGACATGTGTAATCTAACATTTGATTCAGTGGAGAAAAACTTCTGTGTTCCTGCCCCATGCACCCAGTGTAGTTGTTTCATGTGGTGTCTGTTGAGCTAGAGCTGCTTTGCAGTGTTCATAAAACCATGCCAGTTTAAGATCATGAAGGGTGGCAAGGAGAGAGAAGACTGGCTTTATCAGTTACTAACTGTGCAGTTCAAGACAGGTCACTTAAACTGAGCCTTACTTTTTTCATAAGCAAAATGGGAACTTAGTATGACTAAGAAGGAAGATCTACATAATGTCAAGGAGTGGCTCTTAATAGGTTCCTAATAAGTAGAGTTTCCTTCCCTTCTCTTTGTTTCCAGTAGTATAAAAGAAGCCTTGTACTGGAACCAAGAGTTGCTAATCTTACCAGGTATCATCAAAGGGTATTGATTGCAACATGTTTGTCGTCACATTTTGATAACACCTGACTCATTTTCTGCATTGCTTTAGGCTTTATTTAAGCATGTGATATCGATATTACCTAAGGTTTTAATTTACAAAACATGGAGAGCCTGAGAAGTAGAAATTTTCACGAGAGTAAGAGAGTTTGAAAATTTCTGCCGTGGCATTTTTCATTCATTTCAGCTTGGTGACCAGGGTTTCTCTGAGCAGAGGAGTTCATGATATATGAGCTTATATATATCCTTGCCTGTGCCCTCTTCCAGAAGGGAAAGCCAGGTCTCCAGGGACGTTCACTGTTGGAGAGAAACCGAGCGGAGCTTCGTGTTTGATTATCTTTGTTCACAGCAGAAATCTTATTTGAAGATGTTCTCTTTAGCAAAAAGAGCAGAATGTAAAATGGTTTAATATTCCTGTCATTGGGGTTCCCACTCTGTGTGGCTCATGAGAGTCAGTCACAGTCTTTATTCTGGATTCTGAAATGACAGTTTGTTTTATTTCAAAAAGTGCATCTCACAATTTGGGGAAATCGAGAACTGTTCCTGTGAACTTCCTGGCTGCTGTTCTCAATACAGTTGCTGTGGCAGTTTTTAAAAAAGAAATTAAAATGCAGCAATACTTTAAATGTACCACTTTAAGAAAGCGGATAACTCCTGATTAGCTAGCATAACAAATAGCAAAACAAAATATTTACATACCAGTTTTAGCTATGTTGTTTCACTTTTTGAAGCACTTAGTAGACGGTAAATACATACTTAATGGAAACACACATTGATAGTATCCAAAGAATTGACTCACCTAAATTGTGCTCCACTTTTGTATGGAAGTTTTTTGCCAGCCAGGTGCATTTACTTCTGTGGTAGACTTGCCTTAATCAGGATGAAAGGAGAGGTTTCATTAAGGAAAGTGCATGTGCCTTTTGCTTCCCCTAGGGGTTCTGATATGAATGAGCCTGGATTCTCCATAAGAGGTTTGGAGAAGCTTATTTTAATACAGTGGGAGATAATTTCTGACCCTCTTTTGTGTTTCCAAGGCCCTGGTGAGAAAAGCAGAATGCAAGAAAGGCCAGGAGGGAGTCCACCCGCCTCCACAAAGAGTCTGATGCTGACAGAGGCTCAAGAGTCACTTTAGGCTTCTAACTGCATTATCAGGGGTCTTAATGTATTATATACATGGGATTTGCAAAGAGAGTAGATCTCAAGTGTTCTCACAACACGTGCACACACATCCCAAATTAGGTAACTATGTGAGGCGATGGATATGCTAATTATCTTGATTGTAATTATCATTTCACAATATATACTTATATCAAAACATCACCTTGTTTACCCTAAATATATATAATTTTTGTCAGTCATACCTCCATAAAGCTAGAAAAAAATAGGAGTGTGGTGAGGGAGGATTAATAGGGCAGAGAGGGAAGTAATAGCGGTCTTAATTTCTGGGAGGAGAGATGCTGATGTTAAATTGACCTTCCTTAGGAACTCTGGAAGGGGCTAAAGCAAGCAGGCTGTGGAAATCTAGAGGAAGCTTTTTAGGTGTAGACACTTGAGAGTTAATCCTTTTTTTTTTTTTTAAATAGAAGAGGGGGTAATGCTGTATTGGGCTCTAAATCTGGGTCTTGTGATTTCCTTTTATAAGATAAATTTAATTTTCTCTTTTGAAGTTGGAGTGTTTCTCATAGTGATAAAAATTCGCTTTTCATGTAGGCTGCTATACCTTAAAATATTCCATAAGAGTAGTTAGGCTCGGTGGTGTACCTCTATAGTCCCAGCTACTTGGGAGCCTGAGGTGGGAGGATGACTTGAGGCCAGGAGTTTGAGATCAGCCTTGGCAGCATAGCGAGATCCCATCTCAAAAAAAACCAAAAAACAAGCAAAAATATTCCCTAAGTGATAGCTATTATTAATAAAATGATTGTTATAATAATGTCTTACTATTAGTATATTTCCAGAATGATTATTGCAAACTTGATGCTCTTTTTCCTTTTGAAAATTACCATAACAGTTAACCTTGAAAACCCAATTAGGTTGAGGAAATTCTAGTCATCCCTGAACTTAGAATAAATTAGGTCATTTATTTCATCTTCAAGGTCTTGATTATTCTTGGTGAAGAAAAGAACAGAAATCATACACATACACAGTTGATCATTATTGTCTGTTTTATTTAGAGAATTTTGACATCATAAACTTGCAATTTGTGAAACTGTGTGTGTGTGTGTGTGTGTGTGTGTGTATGTGTGTATGTGTGTATGTGTGTGTTTTCTACATCAGGGTACTTACCATGTGTTATATAAATCTCATCCTTTACATTTCTGGAGTTCTAAGAACTGTCTGGTAAAATCTCACTCTTGGCTTTCAAGCGTTTGGGATTTCTCTTTGATATAATAAATAAATAGGTTATTAATTACCATTTTGGGGCTGCTTTGTGTGTACTTACATTTAAAAATTTTCATATCAGCTCTATAGAGTAGGCATTTTATTTTACAGATGAGGAAACTGATTCTGAGTAGTAAAATACTCTGCTCAAGTTTTGTGGCAGATTAAGTAGCAGTACCTGGGTTGGAACCAAGGATTGGCTGACTCCAAAGTCTTTTTCTTCTTTATTACTTAAAGGTTGAACTTTCACATTTTCCCATATTTTTTTTTATCAGGACTTGTTCTCACTCCAGAGTCTGGGTTACCAATGGGGTGTGGGCATCAGTATTGCTGGCTAGGGTAGGGGCTAGTTCATAGAATGATGGTGGGAGGAATTCAGCTAGTGGGGAGGTATGATCTGTGCATTGGCTGACATTAACAAGAGGGCAGGAGAGTTTTCTTGGCCAGTGACTGGTTGGTTGCCCAAGACAGAAGCAGAGCTTTCCCCCAGGCTTCATGAGTGGTAGAGCATCCTTTTAAGTATCACATTGAAAGATGGGCTCTCCTCCTCTTGTCTCAGTGGAACAGCCTTACTGGGTCCCTCAAGTGCTCTTTCATCATGGAGCATCTCAGTTTTCAGGATGCTTTAGAGTTTTGAAAAGTAAGGGCTTCTGGTTTGGACCATGATATTTTCAGCTAAGGTTGACCTTCTTTGATCCAGAGCCTGTACACTTTTCTAAAATCTCTCTTTCAAACTCCCTACTGCCCTCATTAAAGAAAGAAAAAATTAACTGCACTCTAGGTTTTTTTTTATTTCTTCGATGACACTCTGTCTCCTTGTCCTAACATAGTAATTAACAACTAATAAATGAATCCATTTTAATATTGCTGATACAAGTGTGTTAGAGGAAGAATGACTTTTTTTAAACAGGAAAGTCCAAGGCCGTGTTCTCTTTCTTTGTCTTACTCCTTAGTGACCTTAGCAATGAGAATTTTAATCCGGAGGATCCAGGGTGACACCCTCCCCACAAAGTGTGGTATTGCTCCTGGACTCTGCTAATGCCTATTGGTTGACAGAATTAACAGTGACTCTTAAACAGTGAGGCAACTGTTTTTGGTGCTAAAAGCACGTAAGTGCCCAAGAAGCAACATCGAAACTGGGGATGAAGTGATTTTCTCTTGGCATTAGTTGGCAGGCATATTCTCTTCCAGAGAGTAAAGATGAAATTAGAATCCCATTCATAGAAGGCAGTTTGCAGGGAGGGAGGCTGGGGTGGGAAAAGGAGCTCAGGCTGAGGGGCCTTTTGCGTCTCTTAGTGTTCTCACAAATATGCTTCCAATAAAAACAATTTGAAAGGCAAAATATAAAAATCTTCTACTTAGGAGCACTTTGCCGAGATAGATGGTGCTTGTTTAAACTGTGCTATGATTAGAACCATGCCCTGTGAATGTGTAATATATTGTCAGATCAGATGGTCATATAATGTTCACTGTCCTGGTGAGTTTGAATCGAGGAAGGGAGGAATCCTTGACTGGGAAAAGTAGGGTAAGGCAAAAGCATATATTTGAGGGGCAAAGTTGCATTCAACTGATTTGGTCTCTGTTGAAGTTTACCATAGAGCCTGTCAGTATTTATTGCTTTTTACTATTAATTGAATTTTTAGTCACATGCTTTGTGGTTTTCTTGTATAGGTTTTATTTAAATGACTTATGAGAGCTATCAAAATGTTTGCTCTGAGGCCTAAAGTATGTTCTTAAATTTTTTTCAAATGATCAATTTAACCATGCAAGAATGCTTCAGCAGGTTGGCTGCCAAATTGTAATGAAAGATTGTCAGTAGTATGTATCTTTCTTTCACCCCTCTTGGGTGCGCTGTCTGTTCCCTAAGTCCAAGTGGCATATCTTCAGTCCTGCAGGCAACATTTGTGCTTTTTTCTTTTTTGAGTCAGAGTCTCACTCTGTTGCCCAGGCTGGAGTACAGTGGCACGCTCATGGCCACCGCAGCCCCAACCTGCTGGACTCAGGTGATCCATCTGCTTCGGCTTTCCAAGTAGCTGGAACCACAGGCATGCATCACCGTGCCCAGCTAATTTTTTGGTTTATTGTAGAGATGAAGTCTCGCCATGTTGCCCAGACTGGTCTCAAACCCATGGGCTTCAGGCAGTCCTCTTGCCTTGGCCTCCCAAAGTTCTGGGATTACAGGTGTGAGTCACCACGCTCAGTAACATCTGTGCTTTCTCATCTCAAAAGGAGAAGTTATCAGGTCCCCAGCTTCCCTGGGGAGGTTTAGAAATAAGCATATCTGGAAAAGTTCCATGGTTGGTGACAATAGAAGGCAGGACAGTTTTGGGGAAACAAGGAAATGAAATGAACCTTTCTCTTAGCATCCCTTGCTGAGGTTTATTGCCAGCACCATCATGGGTGGCCATCATGGAATGCATTCTTAGCTCAGTGAAAGAGGAGAAGTAATATGCAGAGTCCATACTCCTACACTAATCCTGATTGCATGCTTGGATCCTTGATCTGTAAATGGGAGTATAGTATGGACCCCATTCAGTGTAAAGCTCTTCTGACAACCCTGAATGTGATCTGCCTAGGACCTCTTAGCTCACTTTGGTGATGCTTCTTTTTAAGGTATCTCTGCTATTGCTTTGTTTGTCTTCATCTTCTCCTTGAGAGTGTTACACCTTAAGTTATGCAATTTTTTAAATATACCTCTTCACTTGGTAGGGTCAGTACATGTCGTAAGTAGTTTGGCTATTTATACATTAACTCATTCTACTAACTTTAGGCTTTAAGTTATCACTTTTCTATTAGAGTTTCTTTTGCTAGTTATATTACTTTTCATGCTATTGACCTTATATATGTATATGTCTGTCCTTTTTCTCTCTAGGACTTTCATGACCCTTATTTTTCAGCAGTACATTGTCTGATTTAATATTATTGCTTTGAAGCCTGGAGATTTATTTTATTTTATTTTTATTTTATTTTTTTTTTATTTTTGAGTTGGAGTCTCACTCTGTCGCCCAGACTGGAGTGCAGTGGCCGCTCCCGGCCACCGCAGCCTCGACCTGCTGGGCTCCGGCGATCCTTCCGCCTCAGCCTTCCGAGTAGCTAGAACTACAGGCGTGCGCTACCACGCCCGGCTGATTTTTTGATTTATTGTAGATATGAAGTCTCGCTTGCCCAGGCGGGTCTCGAACCCGCGGGCTCAGGCAATCCACTCACCTCAGCCTCCCAAAGGCGCGGGATTACAGGCTGAGCCACCGAGCCTGGCTGAAGCCTGGAGATTTTTTTACACAGAGATGTGTTTTATTGACCTGGAGAAACTCAAACAAGTTACCTTGAAATCACTACCTTTGGCACCTCCTTCCCCATTTCTGTATTAATTATTCACCATAGTCTAATTAAATACATTAAGTAGTAATACAGAAAGAAGTAGTTTCTTGTTTCAGTGTGTATTGAATTTTTCTCAGCAATAGGACAGAAAAACTTTGTTGCTTTAGGAGGCTAAGGGACTCTCCTGGGCAAAGTTTGCTGAGTTATCTTCCCTCTTCAACAACTCTCCAAGAAACTTAAGGTACAATAAATTAAAAAAAAAGATCATGAGGGATGACTGGCTCATAGATATTTTATGAAAAAGTGTGACTCTCTTGGGGTTAAGCCATTATTGGAAGACAGGAATGAGTTCTTCATTGCTTTGTAGGTGACCACAATATGTACGTGCCACAGACCATCCGGGTTAAAAACCAAACCAAACCAAAAACTGGGTTAAAAGCCAAAGCTGTTATCTTTAAAGTCTATGCTATTCCTAAACTCCCAGTAGGGTTTTAGTTTAACAGACCATACTGTGGTTAGTAATGGTAATTTTGTATTAGCCTATTGGATAAATAGCTAGCTAATTTTTACCCTTGACAGATACTTTTCTTAATGACAGGCACCAGCCCAGGGCCTTGCTTTGTAATAGACCTTTGATAAATGTAATTACTTGCTGACTTGTTGCATACTGCAGTGTGATTAGAGTAAGCCTAATATGTTATAATTAAGAACTACCATTCAGTCACCAAATAGAACATTTTAAAATTTCTAAAATTTTTCCTAAATAAAGTATAAAACAAAGTTATAAAGTTATAAAATAAGCCTAATAGAGGAAGACTTATCAAGGGGAAACCTGGTATCTTGTTTAGACTGTATTCCATAGCTGAGGTTTAGTTCATTTCTATGTTTCAGTTTGAGCACCATGCCTAGTTTTTTTTTCTTTCAATTTTTTAAAATTGAGGATATCAAGTGGATGTATAATTAACAGAGAACCATATTAAGCATACTTTCTTGAATACAATGCACAGATAATTGTAATTTTTGAGGAATACTTTGGAATACTCTGTTGGCCATTCCCTTTTCTCAGGGAAATAACTAGCAACAGTTATTTGAAAGCAGTGGTGCTCCATGCTTGGTGGGTTTGCTCTTCATGAGCCAACATCTGGTGTTGGGCCCATGGAAAGCCCAGCTGTCTTCTGATGGTCACATTCTCCTGAGCACTCCTGCTGTTCTGTGTGGAGAGTGCTGTTTGTGAGGTTGTGTTAACCATATATTCTAGGTGGGACATGAACTGATTCTGATAATTGCCCAATGCGATTAAAACAGTTCAGTTCTAAACACATATGACTGTTGTATCTAAGAGATCCCTCCTGAATCGTACTCCATATCCTGACAAAAAAAAAAAAAAAAAGGAGATCCCTAAGTGCTTTCATTTATGTTTATTTTGTTTGGTCTCCACACCTGCCCTGTGAGCATGGCATTGTTGCTACCTTACTGGTAAACCTAGAGATCCATAATTTCCATGAAAAAACTTTGTAAATGTTGACTATCTGTCGGTGCCAGAGACCTTTACTTTATGCCTTTCTGAAGACACTCAAGGTAATGATCTCTCCATTCTTAAACTGTTTGAGATGGACACTCCTGACCTTCTGATCAAAATCATTCCTGGTGGTTGCCATCAAGGAGTTCTTCCTTTTTCCCTTGAATGCTCTGCAATTTTGCACATTTTCTTTACAAATTTCTTCTGCTCTCTTATATTGAAATCTTCATTGTTCTGCTGATAATTAGGCTGATATAAGAAAAATTAGGAAGACTGCTCTATCATCTTTTCTAAGATGATGAAGTTTCTTAAAGATTCCAGCAGCATTTATTTTGCATTTCCTGGTAATGCATTTAGAGTTGAAAAGATGTGATTGAGGTTAGCTTTCACAGAGGAGGAAGATGCTTGCGAATCGGTTTAAATGACTTAAGATAATGTGATCAAAGAAGTGTTATCTTTACCTGTATTCTGCCTGAATTCAAAGGCTATCTCTAATCACAGCTTAATCATTCAAGTGCCTAATGTCACTACAAGTTCTTCTTTTAATTGTTGATTTTTCTAATGCCATCATAGGACATTCTGATTGATAGTTTGTGCATAAGTCTACAAAGGAAGTTAGTGTCACTTTTTAAGAGAGATTCATTAATCTCTAAATGCTGTTAGAATCAGTGTGCCAGACACTGCAAATGACTGAGGTTGTTGCATTTGTGGATGTCTGTGCTACCTACTTTCTCATGACTATTTTTTAAAAAGTGAATTAAATAAATGAATAATTAAAAATCACCTCAGTCCTAATAAAAACAATGATTGTTAAAACTACCAAATTTAAGATGGCAAACCATTATGAGGTAATAAATACTAAAGAAACGGAGTCATGAGCAAAATATAAGTATTAATGTTCATGGGCTTTATTGGTTAGAGTCTAAATGCTGTTTTTTTTCACTTCAGACTTAACTAGGAGAGTGGTGCAAATGAATGGAGCAGGTTTTTTTCCTACAAAAACTCACACAGTTTGGGGATGTCTTAGTGTGTTTAAGCTGCTATTCAGTAACAGAATACCTAAACTGGGTAGTTTGTAAACACCAGAAATTTGTTTCTCACAGTTCTGAAGACTGGTCCCAGATCAAGTCACCAGCAGATTCAGTGTCTGGTGAGGACCTTCTTTCTGGTTCAGAGACAGCCATCTTTTTGCTGTATCCTCACATGACAGAAGGGATAAAGGAACTCTCTGGAGGCCTTTTTTAATAAGGGCACGAATCCCATTCATGAAGCCTCCTTTCTCATGATCTATTTACCTTCCAAAGACCCCATCTTCTAAAACTACTACATTGAGGGAATGTAGTACTTTTTAGAGGGAATAAAAACTTTGTTTTAAGGTACTTAAGTACCTGAATTTTTTAATATTTTTTAGGAATCAGGACTGTTTTACTTGCTTATATGTGATGTCAAATTATGATTAAGATAATTGTTCTTAGATGTCATATATGAAATGACATCTAAGAGACAAAAGCAGATGGGTTATCAACAACTTTCACATCCTGGTTTGAAAGGTTGTTACTGTCCTTTCTTGGCTGAGTTGAGGCATGAAAAAATACCATAGCACTGGAACCACACTTGTTGTGTTTTATTTCTTCCATCACTACCTTTTCTTGCAGCTTTAGTTAAAGCAAGATTCCCAAACTTCCAACTTGAATCACAGCACTATGTCTGGTGAATAGATCCTAGAGGTAGAAGTCAGTGTCTAAATATGATTTAACCATTTGTGCTTTTTGTGTAACTTCATTTTGAACCTTCAGAGAATGACTTAGAGAAAACCAAATAAGCACCCTGGAAATTGGTAATAACCTTTTTCGGAGGTTCTGATAGATTGAGGTTTCACAACAAACAAGCAGAAAACAATTTTTCAGAAAGCAATTACGAAGGCACCAAGTAAATTCAAAATAACTGTGAAGGCAGTAAAGGTAGTTGGGTGCAAATACATAGAGAACTGGGAGGAGTGAAGGTTACCAGAGAAAGTTTCCTGGGTATGTGGTTGGAAGGCATAATTGGGATGGAGAAAGGAAGGAGCAGCACATAGAAAGGAATGTGTGGTAGGAGTAGAGCTGTGTGCTGTGTGCTAGGGAGACAAGTTAATGCTCCTGGTTGGTACCCAGAGTTTCTCTTAGAGTAGTTGGACACAGAATTCATTCTGAATGGGAGATACCTACGTTCCCATATTTCTCAATAGGGGTTTTGGATGTAGTGGCTTAAAGCAAAGACAATTATCACAACAATGTGTCAGATCTCTGAGGGTCACATTATTTATTAAATAATAATTGTGCTGTTTGATTCCTTAAAATTGGCCTTTTTAAAATAGAATATAAACCTCTGTATGTTCATAACAAGATAACTTTTGGTAGAGCACTAGCCAAAATCTGATTGTATATCATGAACTTAAAAGATATAGAAGGCTGGGAGCTCGAAATAAATTTTTTTCAACCTGAGAATGTCTGGAAAACATCTACTTTAGGATCTACTTACACCCTTAATTTGGCTAATTCCTCGACTTATTTGCAAGATTACCAACCTACCTGGTATTTAAAATAATTCATTCATTAACTTCAGATTTCCGGGATATTTTCATATAGTTTATTTGAGGTTCTCTATCTAACCAAAATGATAGTGATTTGCCTAATGTTTTAATTGTTCCTAAACATTGTGAAAAAATGGTTTCTTTTATAACCTTGCCTAGTTAAAGTTTGCCTTTTCAAATTCCTGTTTTCTTATCTTCTTTTGTCAGTGTTCTGTTTGAAGTGACCAGAACCACTTAGGTCCTGATTTCTTGGATGCTTTGTGGTGAAATTGCTTAAGATTATGAGATTTACTTCCCCCTCCCACCGCTCATCACAGTGGGAAAGCATTTTTCATCTTCTCTGTTGGGTGATTGGGAGAATGACTGAAATAGTTACTCCTTTTTTACTCCTGTCTTAATCTGTTTTGTGATGCAGTAACAGAATACCCGAGACTGGGTAATTTATAAAGAACAGAATTTTATTTCTCATAGTTCTACAGGCTGGAAATTCCAAAGTACCAGCATTTGGTCTGGTAAGGGTCTTCTTGTTGCATCCTTGTACGGCAGAAGACACAAGGGCAATCTGGCCAAATGGCTGAATGAAGTCTCTTTTATAAGCACTTTAACCCATGTAGAGGGACTAGCCATCATGGCCTAAACATCTCTCTCTCTTTTTTTTTTTGAGTTGGGGGTCTTACTCTGTTGCCCAGGCTGGAGTGCATGGCATACTCACAGCCACTCCAGCATCAACCTGCTGGGCTCCGGCAACCCTTCCGCCTCAGCCTTCCAAGTAGCTGGAAGTACAGTCGTGCGCTACCACACCCAGCTAATTTTTGATTTATTGTAGAGACGAGGTCTTGCCATGTTGCCTGGGCTGACCTTGAACCCACAGGCTCAGGCAATCCACTTACCTTGGCCTCCCAAAGTGCTGGGATTACAGGCTGAGCCACTGAGCCCAGCCCCTAATCATCTCTTAAAGACTCTGCCTCTTAATTACATCACATTGGTAACACCTGAACTTTGGAGGCAACACATTCAAATCATAGCACTTCCTACTGCTTATTCTCTGCTCTCCTTTGGGAGTGGTCAGTGGTGCTGACAGGTGAAACCTCCAGGCTTTCTTGCCCTCTGGCTTCCAATTAGATTGGCTAAGGGGGAAACTTGGTGTCTTTTTGGTGCCCTTCATCCTTAGAAAGATGAGGAAAGATTGAAGAACACCAACAAGACACATTCAGGCAGAAAGACCAGAAGCAACAAGGAGAGAAAAGTAAGCTGCCAGAGTCCTGACAGAGGACTCACCAGGCAGAGTAGTTTCTTGGTGGGACATGGCCACTGACAGGAGTAATAAGCAATCCTTCAACCAAGTCTCTTCTTTGGAACTGACTACATGAGTTGCTTCTATGTAGTGCATGTAAGACACTATTGGTTAAAAGGTGTGCCACTGTTTTAATATCAGAAAATAGTGTATTAAATGTAGATGATTAAAAAATGTACATGATTATAAGATACATCTTGATTTCAGATGTACTAAAATTTGAAAAAAAACCCCTCTTAGACTGGAGGAAAATCTTTTAAGTTTTTCCTGGTTTTGTTGTATTAGTGATACCATAATAAATATCTTTGTATACGAACTTGCCATGTTCCAGGTTATATCTTTAGGACAGACAGATGAAAAGTGAGATATGGACATTTTTTGAGACTTGCTTCTTTTTTCCACATTACTTTCTAAATTTGTAGTTGTTTTTGCCATAATTTTGAAAGTTAGAATATCTTTACTAATGACTGGGTCAAAAAATACATGACTTAATTTTGGTGTTAGAGACCCGTTCTTTAAAGAATTAACTCTTATTCATGTGGAATTTATTTTGGTGTATAGTATGATCTGGAGGTCTAAATTTAATTCTTTTTTCCAACTAGCGAACCAATTGTGAATTGTTTTTTATTACTCCTAGTGGTATTGGGTTCACCCAGTACAGGGTTTACCCAGCTGTGCTTTAGGTACCTTTGACCTCAGCCTTGCCCCATGATAATTTCTCTACTTTTCATTCATGTGCAAGCAGTATGGCACCAACCTGTGATATGAGTTCCAGTTAGTTCTTCTTGGCCAACCTGTTTCCATTCAAGCTGCCATTTACAGAATAGTCAGTTGAAATCCCTGTAGGTGTAGTAGATACATGTGGAAATAGTTGTTCTCTTAAAAAAAGTTTATGTAGATACATTTTAAAAAATGAAGAATGACATCCTGATCTCTCACAGTAAGAAAGAAATGTGTAGCTAATAGTTTATATTTACAACAATAACTGCTGGTTTTTTGCTTTGGATAATATACTCAAATTTGTAATTAAAATAACTTATTTATCACTGTTTACCCTGTAATGTTGGGCAAGAGTTAGCTTTTATTTCATCTTAAAGGTGTGCTTAAGCAACTTAAATATAATTTGAGGATAAGTGTTTTTGCTAACTGAAAATTACCAAACAAGATTTGTAGGAATAGCTTTCTTTCTCCAGAGACTTAAAAATGCTCCCAATTCAGTTGACTATAAAGAATAGATTGCATACTTTTATCGTCTAACAGCACCAAGTTATTCCTGCTGAACCAAAATGTTGTTAGAGTGTCAAGGATGGATTTACCTTAACTTATTTTCCCATAAAGCTATAATTAAAAAAAAATCTGTCTAATTCTTTGGTTCACAATAGAAAGTCCTGCTGAAGAAGCCCTCCTCTGGCCAGCCTGTGATTGCAGTGTACGTGCTCTTTCAGACTCAGGAATGTCTGTATGTTCAACTGGGTTGCCATGGTGCCATGGGATACAAGGTGGCAAACCCCACACAAGAATTACAGAGATGAGTAGTGCTTGGGATACAGATTACAGAAAGTACCACTTGCCAACAAGTTCTAGGTAAGAGGTAGAATTAAATGTCTTAATCCATTCTGAGGGTCTTTGCTTGGATTTTAATGAGATTCTCTGTTTGATTATGTCCCAGATGGACTGTTAGCTTTCTTAGAAAACTTGCTCCCATTTTGTGTTTCTACAGTGGTCCTCAACTACCATCTGAACTGATCCCTTAAAAATAAAAGTTAGATTGGATGTGATGTTTTGATTTGAAATTCAAAACCTGTGTTTTTGTTTAGCTAGACTACAATGATATACTTAGAATTTTTGTTCTACTTCCCCACCCAGTATGAATTTGGAAAAAATAGGAACAAGCAAAAAATCAACAGACTCACATGAAATGAGAGTACAGTGTGGAAATCTCCTTGAATTCCTTTTTGTAAGCCAAATTTATTTTTATAAGCTTTTAACGAAAGACAGTTTGTTCTTCTTTAAATAATTGGCCAAGGCTTTGTCCTCGTCTTTCAAATATGCTTCAACCAAAGACCCAACTGTGATATTAATAGAATAGATGAAATTGGGAAGTAAGGAAAAAAAAGATTTTTTTTCTCTTAACATGAAAGCAAAGCAGTCATGTGGAATCTTTTGTTTTGTTTTAAAATAATTCTTAAGAGCTGCTGTCTTTCGACGGAGTCAGAAAGTCCTTGTTTAAATGTGTTTGTCACTCTAGATAGTGAATGGGATTCTGAAGTCTTTAATGTGGTTCTGTAAATATAAGCCTGTTTTGCTGTTTAATCATGGCATTTCTGCAAAAATGAACTTCTTCTGTACCCACATCTCTCCCCTTCTCTCCTTTCTTTTTGTGTCTTAGATCTAGACTAAGCATTCGAACAGCCATCACTAAGTGTTTCCACATTGGAAAACTAGAAGAACTTGGCTGGGTAAAATTCTAATTTCATGGGAGGGAATTGTTTTTCCCTTTTCTACTTTAGAAGTCATATAGCATACTTGCTGTTTGGGCTGAACTGACTTGAAAAGTCAAACAGGAATGAGTCTAGCTACTAAATTTAGAGAACTGATTCATGATTTCCTGATCTAATACAGTGGGCAGTGTTGTCATTGACCAGTTCATTATTTCAATGTTTGCCAAACCTAGAGTGAAATCCAAGGCAGTTGCTTAGCCCTCTGTGACTCCAGCAATTTGTTTATACTCATCCTGCTCATTTCTGAAGATAATGTATATCCAGAGGGCCTGTAGATCATGCATAAATGATCCTGCATAGTAGAGCACATTTCCATGCCTTGGAAGTGTTTCCGAATTTAGACATTGTCTTATTTCTTTTTCTTTTCCAATTAACAAGTATGTTTTTATTTGACTCAGGCTTTAACTTTCCTGTCTCACTGACATTTTCTAGGCCCCACTTCAAAGGAGATTTAAAATAACTGGGAAATTACTTTTTCTGTAAATGTTCTTTTGTCATAAGTTCATGCTCATGTGACATTTTCACTCACCAGTCGGAGTAACAGTTATTCAAAGAGCATTGCCTAAATTGCATCATTAAAAACAAAACAAAACAAAAAAAACTTGTGCTCACTCCTCCCACATAAGCTCCCTTACCCCCCATCATTATTTTTGAAGTACTCTCAAAATGCCTGTCTTGCTTAAGGAATCATAAGACTATGGAGGTAGAATGTACTTGGCATGTTATTCACTATTCCATGAATTTGTAGGCTAAATATAATATTCTGTGGCTCATCCAGAAGATGTTGTCATCCTTTAAAATTGCAATTAGCATTATTGTGCTAATGCTGATGGAAAGTGATATATTAAGGTTATATGTATTTTGGATTTAATGTTGTTTTTTGTAAGGATGTTAACGTTGACCATGCCCTGCATTACTGGGATATGCTGGAAGAAAAATTGGGAATAAATCTTTTCTTTTTCATTAATATATGGAGGAACTTTGTAGAATTTTTAAAAGTCACAAGCACAGATGGTGCACATGGGTAATTTTCAAGGAAACCAGATGGGCAAAATGAGGGGGAGGGGGAGAACTTAGGGACATTATCTGGATAATTCAGCTCCTTTCTCTTTAATTATCTGAGCCATTTAGAAAAAATGGGGTTTTTGGATGTTAGTACATGCTGGAATTTTCATGCACTTTCCAGAAAAAAGCATTGAAAGGAAGAAATTGAATTTTCTAGTATGATTTAAGAAAATAAACAAAATGAGACATGCTGGGGAATGTGATAGAGCACTTTTAGGTTTTGAACCTCAGGTAATTTCCTTGTCAAGACACGTGGCTTGTAGTTTTCTTTTCTTTCTTCTCCTCCTCTGTTCCCTTTACTTTTCTCCCTCTCTTCTTGATCCTTCTTTCCATCAGGGTTGGTTCTTTCAAAAAGATTGGACGCAATACTACTAAATCTATAAACTTTTGATTTCTATGTCATTCTTTCCTGCAAGCCAGCATTGGCATTGGTTTAAAACAAAACAAACCAAAGCAAAACAATTACAACAAAAGCCTCAGCATATTGTCTCCTGGGGTGTGAACTTGCTAAGGGGGAGCCTGGTATTGGAGGCATTGGGCGGAATGGAAAGAATGGGGGATTTGTTATATGACTAGCTATATGAATTGAGGCTGAATACTTAATTTCTCTGATTTTCATCTGTAAAAAATGGAATAATATCTATTGCAAAGAAATGCGAGAATGATAAATTCTCCTATGTAAAGTGCTTTAAACATTGTTTCATACACTTGGTAGGTCCTCAAGAAATGCTGGTTTCTTTCCTGCTAGGCCTCCAGTAGTTATAATTTTGGATGACTAAATTGACATTCAACTGATTTTTTTTTTGAGCAATTAATATGGAAGACTTTTCTAAGTCTGGAGGGGGACAAAAGTGAATGATAGGTAGCATTCATGTGCGCAGGTACTATTTTAAACCACGTGCCTGTTTTATCTAGTTTAATCTCGACACAGCTAGGAGATATGCATCATTATTATCCCCAGTTTATAGATGAAGAAACAGTATAGAGGACTAGTTTATCTGAGGTTGCATAGCTGGGAAGTGGTAGAGTTGGCTGAGGCAAAAAAGAGATAAACTGATGAATGTAATGTAAGGTACAATATGGTACTTTTTTTTTTTTTTTAAGGGTGAACATGACCAGGTGATTTAGAAGAGAAGGCAGTCATGTTTGGCTTGGGTGGGAAAATTAGGACAGGCTTCAAGGAGAAGGTGTCATTTAAGCTGGGCATAGAAGGAATGGGTGTGCTATGGAGAGGTACAGATGAGAGCCAGTGAGAGAAAGATATGATGGATGTGGAGATAGGACAGTTTGGATGCTGCCCAGGAGCAGCAGACAGTGTAGCTGGCTTTATGAAGAACACTGGGTGTGTGATAACCAACTCCAGAAGCAGCCCCCTGGACCTTGAGTTGGTGCTGAGATTCCTGACCTAAGGTGGGGTTTGGGGGCCAGGCTTCCCCTGCCCAAGTCTGCCCATCGCTGGCAGTGGTGGAGTTGGAACATTGACAGAGAGATGTGAAATCAGAAGCCAGGTGACTACTCCAAAGAAAAGTTGTAGATCCAAAGGGTAGAAGAGTAGAAGGTAGTAACACAGGACATGAATGAGAGTGTTTAAAATGGTGGTTGAAAGAGGAGCCCAGAGAAGTCTCTGAATCACCATTTTAAACACTCTCATTCACTGTGGTCTCCATTGTGTTTTTTTTAATAGATGCTGGTCATTGGACGTGGACAGGGAGCAGTTTTTTTAAAAATTTAATTTATTTTAATTTATTGTAGAGACGAGGTCTTGCCATGTTGCCTGGGCTGGTCCCAGATTTCTGGGCAAAGGCAATCCTCCTGCCTTGGCCTCTAAAAGTGCTGGAATTGCAGGCATGAGCCACTGTGTCTGGCTGGGAGCAGTTTATTAAATGTTCTCTTTGTGGTATTGAAAAGAAGTAGGAGACAAAAGCCTGAACGGGTAATTTGAGGAGGGGGTGTTGGACACATGGAACCTACCTGCCAGTGTCAAGTTTGTACTGGAAGAATTTAATAGGCTGTTGAAAGTTTATTTGGGTAGGTGGGGATTATGCTCGAGGAAGATTGATGTGTGGGGATAGATTAGGTTATTTAGGCTTTTTAGGGAGGGCACTTGTGTTGGTACCTTTATACCTGGAGGTGGAGTTCATAAGGCTTTGCAATCGATTTGATTGGGAGGATGGAAAATGGGGAACGAGTTTTAAAATGACCTTAATAATGTATTTTTTAATTAGAATAAATAAGTGAGTTCTTTGTGGCAGGCAAAGTGCTAGGTACTGGATATAGAGTTCTGAGCAAAACTGTGTGTGTGAGTGGATAGGTGGGGAGGAGCGGAGTGAGAGTGACTCTCAGAGGTTTTGCACCTGGGTCATGGGGAAAGTGGTGCGGTGGCTCAGCCTGTAATCCCAGCACTTTGGGAAGCCGAGGTGAGAGGACTGCCTGAGCCCGGGGGTTCGAGACCATGTTTTGACAAGTTAAGTTTGAGGTTGACCATGGCAAGTAATCAATTATAAAGTTAGACACTTGGATAGAGGTTGGAAATGGAAAGTGGATCTGAAAACAAATGGTCTTGTCGAGATACAGGGGGATAAGATGAGAATGGGGCCTTGTGTGCAAAGCTTAAATTTCCGGGGGCAGAAGGAAACTGCTGCAAAAAGGGTGGAGGAGGAATCAGTACAACTTATATTTTTTACTTACTTTTCTTACGCAGTTTTGAAGTTTCCTTTATGATTTTAGAACACGGTTTTTTTAACCTTAGCACTGTTTTGGCACTTTGGGCCAGATCACTGATATGTTGTAGGGAGCTGTCCGATGTATTGTAGGATGCTGAGCAGCACCCTTGGTCTTTGATCACTGGATGCTAGTGGGTAGCATTGGGTAGCACTCCCTGCTCCCAGTTGTGACAACCAGAAATATATGTAGACATTATTGAATGTGCCCTGGGGGGAAAAATTGCCCATATAGTTGAGAACCACTGCTTTAGGGAGTATGCTTTTGTCATTTTTATTTATTTATTTATTTATTTCCATATGTATCCTGCCCAAACCACTGCCAGGGAAGAATTATGAGGTAGACAATGTCAGCAAAAGGGTTGAACCTGTACTTGGCTGCAAGCATTTGGTGACTCAGTTTGCAATAAAGTTACACATAGGAAGATGCTGGGAATTATACTGTGAAACAGTTTCCTGTACTAGGGGAAGCATGAACTTGCAAGACTATTTCATTTTAGCTCTCAACAGGCCTGGGCCTGTGATGTGACTGCATTTATGGGCATTAGTATGGGGACTGGAGAGTGGGGGAAACTTCAACTCTGAAAATTTCAATGGATTGGGGGAAACTTCAGCTCTGGAAGTTTCCAATTTCAAAAGGTGTTGTTTTACGAAGTCCCTATGTAGTTCTTCAGTGCTTTTAGGAGAAGCGATTATTTAAAATGTGTCATATTAAAGAAAATATGTCCTAATAGAGTTCCCTAAAAGTTCTCATTGAACATCTCACACCTCCAAACGAAGTGACTTTAGAGGCAAACACAGTTCTCGTGGTTTCTCTACGCACACTACCTTTCACCTAGTAGATGTTCATGAGTTGTTTGAGTCGAATTGAAATCCTGGATGTCATTTATGCTTGAGGAATTCTTCCTTTTTGATCTTGAAAGGGGAAGAAGGAGAAGTGCTTGGAGGCAAAAAGCTTTAGCTTAAACCTGTGTAAGATATCAAAGAACAAGTTTATGACTACGTCAGCAGTGTTCACGGTTTCATTTGAAATCTTTAAGATTGGCATGGGCTTGGGTGTGCTTATTAGGTCAGTGGAAGGGAGGATGTTGATTCAGGTTGAGGCTTTTCTTCCCTTCCTTAGTGTTCTCCAGGTGCTCTTCTCTTGCCTTTGAGCCTGAAGTTCATTTCTGACAGGTGCTTGGTGAAATGGTTATTGTACTCAGTTTGGCCTAATACACTATTCATAAGGCTTGAGAAATTGACCAAAAAGAGAGGCAAAGGAAAAATTGAACTATTTCTAAGTAGTTTCAGATGTTGTGTTTAATCTTTTATAAGCCCATAAATTCTAAGAGTTGCTCTCATTTATAAGTAGTGGTGAAACAAAAACAAAGAGATATGAACAGGTGTGCTCTAAGTCAGAGGGTAGGGTGGAAGTGAGCCCACATGAACCATCTTTCTTTAGCAGGTCAGGCAGATTCCTTTAATTCCAGATGGAGTTTTTGGGGGAGTAGGCTGTAGGACACTTTCTCTCTTTGAAAAGAGCAGAAAGTGTCTATTGGATCTCTGGTCATTGCATAAAACTGGACTATTCTTTGAGTGTGATTCACAGGAGCAAATTGAGACCCTCCTGCCCCAATTCTGCCTTCAAGACCTTGGATGACATTAGTCCACAAAGATAGGATAGTGAGGAGTAGGTGTAAAGGGGTGAGGACAGACAGTTGCTGCCAAAGTGAATTTGGCCAGGTCCATTCATCTGTTGTTCTTTGCCCACAGCTCTCTTATTCCTTCCTCTTTGTGTGCTTTTTTTCTTTTTTTTTAAAAAACAAGCTTTTTATTATTAAATGGTTTTAGATTTATAGAACAATTGAGAAGATAATGCAGACACATACCCTGCATCCAGTTTCCCCAGCTATTAACATCCTACATTAGAATGCTATGTTTGTCACAATGAGCCATACTAATACATTATTAACAACTACAGTTTGTGCTTTATTCACATTTCCTCAGTTTATACTGAATGTCTCACTACTGTTCTGGGATCCCATCCAGAATGTCACATTACATTTAGTTGTCATGTAACTGCAGACTGTTTTTGGTTGTGACAATTTCTTAGACTGTCCTTGTTTTTGATGACCTTGACAGTTTTGAGGAGTACTGGTCAGGTAATTTGTAGGATCCACCACAACTAAGATTTGTCTTTTGTTTTTCTTGGATGATTAGATGGGGGTTATGGGTTTTGAGGGGAAGACCACAGAGATAAAGTGCCATTTTCATCACATTGTATTAAGAGTATATATGATCAATATGACTTATCGCTTGATGTTGACCTTTGCCACCTGGCTGAGGTAGCATTTGCCAGGTTTCTCCACTGTAAACTGTAAAAAAGCAAAAAACAAACAAGCAAACACACAAAACTGTGAAAACAACAACAATTACCAAAAAACCCAAAACAGTCCTCCCCCCTTTGCATAGTGCCCTGTTGGATGAAAATCTCTGTGGAACCTACACTTAAGGAGTGGGAGTGATGCTCCACCCCCTCGAGAGTGGAGGATCTACATACATTATTTGGAATTCTTCTGCACAGGAGATTTGTCTCTTCTTCCCCATGTATTTATCAGATGGACTCACAGACATTTATTGTATACTCTCGATCGTAATATAATGCTAGTATATTTTGTTCAAATTGTTCCAGCTTTGGCCACTGGGAGCTCTTTACTTGGCTTCTGCATCCCCTTATTGGTGCACCCTCATTGTTTTGCTTTTTTTTGTTTTTTTAAAGGCACTCCTTACTTTCTGGCACTACAAAATAGTATTTTCTTTGACTTTTTATGTGGCTTTTTAGACTTTCTTCTCACTGTGGAGTAGTGACCGTTCACATACTTGATGACCTGAAAGCTAAGGTTTTGGTTTCAGTTTAGCTGACTAATTCACCTCACCTTTGTGACCTTGTTGTCTCTAAGATGAACAATCTTTAGCTAACAGAGTTGTATGAATCAAATAAATGTAAAAGGGCTTTGTACATATTATCAATTCCCTCCCCTCTTTCTCTTTTTTTTTTTTTTTTGACACTGAAGCACGTCTTCAGACTTTCATCTTTGGGTCTTCCTATGATCCCAGTATATGTTTATTGAATGAATTAATGCATGCTCATTGAATGCAGCTCTTACTACTGCATATCAACAGTTATTTGCCATATTTAAAGTATATCACAAGCTTTCCCTTTCCTACATAAACCTTTTGTTTTTTGGTTGTCTTTTCTCTCTTATATCCCATAGCATAGCACTGACTCACAGGTACTTAACATCTGCTAACTGAGAAACCAATAATAGAGAAAGGGGTCGCCAAATTGAATTTAAATAGAAAAATAATAGGGACTAGAAATAAGCTTTGGGGATGGTGTCATTCTCTTTCTTCCTACTACCTCAACTCTTAAAATTACTTGTAATGGAGTGCTTGTATCATGTGATTGCCAGTGATGGATGAATAATTGAGTGAATACCTGTTTGGAACGACATGGACTCTGACTTAGGTAAGGGATTCAGAGGGATTATCATGAAAGTAACTTGTCTACACAGAGTTCCCCAGCAGCATCCTAACTGAAAGTGTGGTGGAAGTGGCATTAAACACAACAAAGGCAGAATGGAGCCTTACTTACATCGTGTAATCCAGTGGGGGTAGGGAAGAAGGGCTAGGGTGCTGTCAGCTACTGTCCTAGAGCAGGAATGAAATGTACATATTTGTTTTTGAGAAGAGGAGGACGAGGTAGTCATATGTGACGTTTTCCAACATATGTTCTTAAACGTATGTTGGAGATGGAGAACATTGTACGTTGATGTTTCTCTAAGAGTTGAGTTTTGGCGTGACAGGAGAGGCAGGGCCTTCCATATGACAGGCCAAGTACTGGGTACTGTGGGGTGTTGCTCCTCTTCTTCGTTCTTTAGTTAAAAAACCAAGGGTTCTTACTGGTCTTTGTTACTTCTTGCTTCTGAAAAGAATGGTCAGTAAAAGCATGTTTATATTCTGACTTGTTGGGGGAGAAAGTATATGTTCTTTGGGAATAGGTATTGAGTCAGTAAATTGTTGGTGGTTTTACTACTGTTGGGAAGCTGTTTTATCCACAGCATCTAGCTGTGGGTATGGAGTCTGGGTTCTTTTTCTAAACATGAGGCTGGGCCTTGAATGGAAGGCTGGATTAGGAAGGGCTTGAGAAGCAAGGGTCGTTCTGATATTCAATGCATCTTCCTTTTTGGTCTTTTTTGGAGCAAATTTTTCTTCTATGCTCTCTAGGAAGTTGATGTGGTTCCTGTCCTCTAGTTGACTAGTACCTAGAATGTCAACAGAATGACTCATGTCCCCAACATCCTGTCCTTGTTCTAGAGAAAGGGAACTGTTTGCCTTTGGAAAACACAGCTTACCTCTGTGGAAAAACCCCAAAGCAAGCATTGCTTCAACACAGAGTTTTCCTTAAATGATGTCTTGTGTGTTTTTTGGCTTTTTTGGAGTCAGGGTTTCACTTTGTTGCCCAGACTAGAGTGACATGATCACAGTGATCACAGCTCATGGCAGCCTTGACCTCCTGGGTTCAGATAATCCTTCTACCTCAGCATCCTGAGTAGCTGGATCTTCAGGTATGTGCTACCATGCTTGGCTAATTTTTTTTTATTTTTTGTAGAGACGAAATTTTGCTATGTTACCCAGGATGGCTTCCAACTCTTTGGCTCAAGCAATCCTCCTGCCTTGGCCTCCCAAATTTCTGAGATTACTGATGTGAGTCACCATACCCAACCTTCGTGTGACTTTTTATAATGAAAGTGCTGGTTTTCCTGTGTCTTCTGTGAGTGCCAGGTGATTGAGAATTAGAGAGCTGTTGATGTTGGAAAGGGCCTTGGAGACCAACTGGTCCAACCCCTTTTTGTGGTTTTAGAAACAATGTTGACATAGAGTGACTTGAGATCAGAAAACAGTCAGTGATAATCAGGACAAATTAGTACCCGAATCTCCTGATTCCTGGTTCTGTGTCTTTGATTTATGGTTTGGAGTTGGGGTTTGAACATTTCATTTGGCTGCCTAGTTAGAAGTTCTGTTTATGTATAATGGTATTGACATGGGTGGATGTTGAAAACTGCATATAGAATAGCAAAATCTTTAAGAATACATGCTATACATTGAGTCATTATTTAGAAGCTAAGGGGATGTAGAGGAGTGAGGATTCTCCTGATTTTCGGTATATTCCATCACATTTAGCCATAAGACGGATTTTGGGCAAGTCCTATCTCTTGGGACTTTGTGAGAAGGGGGCTGGATTAGACTAGTTTTTTTTTCTTTTTTTGGCATCTGAGTCTCTGTCTCCCAGACTAGAGTGCAGTGGCACCATCACAGCTCACTGCACCCTCCATCTCCTGGGCTCAGGTGATCCTTCCGCCTCAGCCTCTTGAGTAAACTAGGACTTCTACCACACCTGGCTAATTTTTTGATTTTTTTTTTCTTTGACAGAGATGAGGTCTTACTATGTTGTCCAGGCTGGTTTTGAATAGCTGGCTCAAGCAATCCTCCTGCCTCAGCCTCCCAAAGTGCTGGGATTATAGGTATGAGCCACTGCACCTGGCCTAGACTAGTATTTTTTGGTGTTTCAAGGTCTAAAATTTTGATTCCCTATTTCTTTTTTTTAAATTTTTTTATTCCCTATTTCTGTGAATGTATGTCGCACATTTTTCCTGCAGTGATACAGAATGTCTGCAACGTAGATAAATCTGTCTTCTTTAATTCCAGTATTATAGAACATGATTTTCATGTTTCCATTGATGTTGTTTTTCTTGTCAAAGAACTAGTTCAGTTCCCAAAGTTATCTATCTGTTCAGTAGCATTCCGAGTAAGGAGAGGAATATAGAGTAAGCTTGCTCTTTGTCTGTAAACATCGGCTCTTTGTTAGGTTAGATTTGGTGTTAATGGCAGGGAAAAGAACCATAGGAAGAGGAGAAAAGAAGTTGGTGTGTGGGAGCTATGGCCCATCATTTTATTGTGTGTTTCCCCTTTTAGGTTTTTTTTTTTTTGAGTTGGAATCTTATTCTCTTGCTCAGTCTGGAGTGTGGTGGCACGCTCACTCACGGCCACTGCAGCCTCAACCTGCTGGGCTCATGGAATCCTTCTGCCTTAGCCTTCCAAGTAGCTGGAACTACATGTGTTTAGGTGTTTTAAGTGCTGTGACTGAAGATATATCATGGTTCCTTCCACAGCCTACACTTTTTCCTCTTAGATTCAGATTGTTATGATGGTAGTATAATTTTTGACAAATGGTGTTTGTTTGTGTGAAAGTATAATTTTTATCTGAATCGAGTAATTTCTTTGGCCATTATTCCCTTCATTTTACAGATGAGAAAATTTAGTCGTAGAGAGCTTAGGGTACTTGCCCCATATCTTATAGCTGGCACAGGTTCTCAAATCCAAGTCTTTCTGACTTCATAGTTGGTACTCTTAGCCATGTGACTTTCCAGGCACTACAGACCACTCCACTTTAAGTATGAGATGTTTCTTTTACCTTTTGTTCATACTGATTTGGAAGCTTATTGTTTTCTTTTTTTCCACACATTGCTCCCTGGTGCCTAGCATAAGACTGTAATAGAAACATTTTTGTAAGTGATTTAAAGGTAGTGAATGTGATGAACTGAAAAAGAGAAAAAAAGAAGCTTCTGAGTCACTCAGATCTAGTCATCCCAACTCTGTCACTTTGTAACCTTGGGGTGAAAAATTAACTTCATTAAGCATCAGTTTCCTCACCTGAAAGCATCAGGAAAATATTTCCCGTACTGGGCTGTTAAGACAATTAGAAATAGAATACATTAAAACTTTTTGCCCAGTGCTTAGCACATAAAATGTAAGTATTGAGTGGTTGCCATTATATTTAGGTTGATGATAAACTAACATCAGAAGGAAAATCTAAAATGTTAATTTCACTTTCTTATTTCTCCCCCAAAGAGTATGTCATTTCTCCTAAATGCCTGTCACCCTCAGGGAAGTCTCAGTAATAGGGTGAACATAACAGTGACAGAATGAGGATTTAATATTATTAGTTGCCATTTTTTGTTTTCCTTTTCTTTTTTTCTTTGGTCATTCAGGAGAAACTCATGTAGCCCTGGGTGCTGTGGGATGTCAGCTTTTCCCTTCTGCTGACTCCTGGCAGCACCTCCCTTCAGGGAGTTGGATGGGGCTCACAAGGCAATCAGTTGCTTCTTCATGCTTGCCTTCTCCCGCTCACATTTCTCAGTTCACTGGAAAAGTCCCCATATCTTTTTGTCTGCTGAATTGTGGCCCAGAAGCCTAAGTGCATTAAATGGGGAGGAACCTATACTTCTTCCCTTGCTTTTCAGCATTTTGGCGTTTGAATTTTTATCTGCCACATTGAGCCTATTGGCTCTGGGGCTGGGGTGGGTCTGTTTGTTTAATCTTAATTAGAAACAAGCCTCTTTATTCTCCTCCTTCTTCATCTTCCTGGGAGAAATGTGTTTTCTAGGCAGAGTAGATTTATCACAGTGGTGTCTAATAAAAAAAAAAATCAGTACCTGGCACACAATAGGTGATCAGTAGATGAAAGAAACAGTTCCTGTAGCTCTACCAAGGTATCCAGGAGGGGGGTGGGGGGTGGGGGGTGGAGGGGTGGGGGCATCTGTTTGTAAGGGATGAGAATTGCTTTTTTGTCTTAAGTAACTTGAGTTGGAAAATTACTCTGCCATCTCCCTGAGTGACACATGGAGGCTGGAGGGTGACAGGGAACAGGGTTGGAGAGATTCTCTGGTAGGTGGCCTGATGTCATTCTCAATTTAGAATAAGGTACATATTTAAAAATTACTTAACCCAGAGCCTTGGATTCAGCCTGTAGACTAATTGACAGATACTGAATAGTTGTGATAAGAAATAATATTAGCACTTAGGCCTTTTTATCTTCAAAGAACTTTTAAATTTTTATTTTTTCTTAAACATTTTAAAAAATTATGTTTATTATAGAGATGTGGGATACAAGTGAGGATTAACTATATAAGTAAGCCACATGTAGGTGAAGTTTGGGCTTCTAATTGGCCCTCTCAAAGAACTTTTTAAAAACACTTTTAAACAGTAATTTTTACCTTGTATTTTTATCATAGCATAATGATCGCTTCTGTGTCTTTGTTGTATTATGTTTCTTAAGACGAGTGAGTAAGCTTTTTCAGTCGATTAATAAAACATTTATGGATTTAAAGCCTTTGGGGAGTAAGAATTGAAATGATAACATCTGAAGCTTCACATTTGCTGGCAAACTGCTGGCTTAGCATTTTGTTTGTTTTTCACAAGCTTTGGACTCTAGCAATCAGAGATTAAATGAAATTCAGGAACTGTGTGTGAGCTGTTTTGTGTTTTTTCCCCCCTTTAAATACAGATGCTCTTTGGCTTATGATAGCGTTATGTCCTGATAAGCTCATTGTAAGTTGAAAATATCCTTAGTCAGAAATGTATTTAATACACTGAACCTACTGAACATGAAAGCCTAGCCTAAGTTAAACATACTTAGAACAGTTACATTAGCTTAGAGTTGGGCAAAGTCATCTAACACAAAGTCTATTTTATGATGAAGTGTTAAATATCTCATGTAATTTATTGAATACTAAAAATGTAAGATAAAATGGTTGTATAGGTACTGGAAGTATGGTTTCTACTGAATCCGTATAGTTTTTGCATCATTGTAAATTTGAAAGATAGTAAGTCAGGCACCATCTGTAATTAGTTCTGTCAGATATGGGTGAGCTGCTCCTTGTGTGTTGATTTCTAAAGTCAATCTAAAGCAGATACTTAAAAATGTCAACAAACAATTAGAAGTTTACTGGTTAAGAGGGAGGAAGGGTTGCAGTGGCTTCATATGCTTATTCTCAAGCTTTTAAAATCATGAGTCAAGAACCTTCAATGGAGTGCTCTTAGACACATCCTTTCCTTCCTCACCTCTTCACTTACATAACAAGATACTAAGGTGATCCAAGGGAATGAAGGTATTATGATTCCAGATGATTAGCTGGGTTCTGCTCAAATCTAACTGCTATGTGCAAGGCTTTACAAAAATTGGATCTCTGGAGGATTAGGAAAATGATAGCTGGCAAAACTGCCTTTAGTATAGAAAAGATACCACTTATTCATTAATTCTTTTTATAGAGCAGTGCTTTTGGGGATACAGAAAGGCAGTAAAGTCATGGTTCCTGCCCTGGGTTAAACTATAGTTTGAGAACTTTTTTATTTTTTATTTTTTTTAAAGCAGTTTAAAAAGAGTTCAAGGGCAGGGAAGTAAGTTTCCCTGACTGTGGAAGATAAGGAAAGGAGTGTGATTAAGGTAATGGGGAAGGCAATCGGTGGAGTGTTTGCAGTCTGTTGGGTAAATTTCCTTTTTTTTGTGGGATGTAATTGAGAGTTATATGAAATGAACTTGCCGTCAACATGGCTGCTAATGGTAAGTCAGAGGACATGGCTTATTAGTCCAGTCATGCAGCAGTCGTACCTGATCAATGGTGATAATGATATTGATGCTTTATAGAGGAATTTTGTTTTTCCCCATTTAATCCTCACAATGATCATTTTCAGATGGTAGCTTAGAGGAGTAGATGGTTTTCCCAGTCTCATATTGCTTAGGGGTAGAGCTAGGATTTGAAGCCATGATGCTATATGGTACCTGGTAGATGATGGCAGGCTTATCAAAATAAAGATGAATGGACCCAGAGATGTATTTTAGAGGCAGAAGCCACAGCAGCTTAGTAATAGACTAGGTGTGTGACAAAATAAGTGGGAAAAATATGATTTTTAAAATGATGTTCTGGAGAAGAAGCAAGTAGGGTAGCAAGAATAATCAATAAAGCTCTGTCTTGGGCATGTTTATGGACTTTTCCTCCTAGAAAACAGCCAATAGCCTTTAATCAGTGTTGATTTCATCTTTTGGCTTTCATAAAACAGCTGTTACTCCAAGTACTTGCTGTTGATATGGAGCACAGGTTGTGAACACAATGCTTGTACGTCGAATCCCATACACACATATGGATGTTGACTTTAGCCAGGAGACGTACCCTTTCCCAGTGGATCTTAAATTCACACATCACACTTACATGGTGTGTCTTTTCATTTAGTCCGTGAAATAATTGGCATCTCATTGCAGCAGTACTGTGATAGTCACTGATTGACAAGATCCTCCTTGAGAAGGACTACGTTTATTCTGATTTCTTCAGATCTTCCTCAGAATTGGAAGAAGTCAGTTCATGATCAGAGATCATGCTGAGTGGATGTAGCATTCTGAAAGTGACTGGGCCCCAGGATTCTCAGACCTGGCTAAGCAACAGGTAGCCGATCAGATTTCTTGCTGAGGAATGCCAGTAAAATCTTGAATGAATTTGGTACTATGACTTTAGTAGTAGATCAGACAAAGGTTCCATGCCTGATTGACCACTATCCCCTGCTCACCCCCCTCCCAATGTTTGTCTTTGGTTGGCTTTTCAGGTTCATGGTGTATGGTTAAATATTTTTATTCTCTTTATGTAAGATTTTTATTTTCCTGGGTGAAAAAAGTGAGTCCTTCCCCCATGAAGTATTTACTTGATTAAAATATGACTCCTCATGGGTGAGAGTGTAAATGTGAGCAGTGTGGTCTTATAACAGCTTGCTGACTGTCCAGAGGGGTAGCTTTGGGAGGGGAACCCTGCTAGGTCCCTTTGCCCCAAGTTATTTTTCTTCACCTGCTTGCAATAGGATCGCTAAATGTACTAGTAGCTGTTAATAACTTCTAGTTAAAGAAGAGCATGCTACCTGGTCTCTGAGTTACTTGTAGCAGTACTCGTTTTAAAATAAACATTTTTCTTTCCCTCTCTCTTTGCCCCTTAGCAAAATATTTCCTATTAGAAAAAACATGAAGCCATTGGTTAGTTTTTAGTTCCTTCCCTAAGGCAAAGTCAGCCAAATATGGGGTCCTGAGAGAATTTGATAGAAGTAGATAAGATTTTTGATAGGAGTTGAAGGAAGAGAAAATCTGAGAAGGGAAAGTGAAATTATATTCCCTAATATAAGCATGAACAAACAGTAGGCATAATTGGTTGTGTATTTGTGGGTGTGCATGTCTGTGAATTGGTGAGTATTCCACATACCACACTTGCAGGAAAAATGCAAAAAAAAAAAAAGAGAGAAATAGATGCTTGTTGGAGACAAATACATTATGTCCCTTAGAAATCTGCCCATACGCCAGCTTTGCTCATGTTTCATTAACAGTAACTCAGAAAGTTCCACTTTCACCCCTATTTCTCTCCTATGAAATCTCAACAAATTCTTAGCAACTCTGAACAGTGTATTTTACTTGAATGACTCCTGTGTGACCAGACTTCTCAGGAGTTGAGCACATGGTACTCTTTTATTTGATGTCATAAGAAAACCTTGGTACCCTTTGGACATTCAGCTTTCAATGGAGGTCAGAGCTAATTCTATGATGAACATTTTAAGTGGTATGTTAGCCCTAGTGCATGACTTTTGTAGTCTGAGGATGTGACCCTATTATAGTGTTCCCACACCCAAGATTATAAAAGCATCCCAAATGTTATTTGGAAGTCAAATGATAGGTCATGTACTCATTTGGGGTTAATCTTCCTCTTACTAAGGTTTTGTACTCAGTATTTCATCAGCTTAAGTGCTAACTATAAATTTTATTTCCTTTACTGTGTTATTAAAGTAAAGTCTTTTCTGTTTGACCTCTATAAATGAGATGAGTTCTTGCTTTTTTAGTACTATTTTTGAGCTCCTGGCAGGTAGCATTTGGAGCCCAGTGAAGGCTGTCCTTGTATATTGTTTTTATAAGCTAAGTAAGGCTCAGGAAGAATAGGAAAAGATAGATGTTCTCCCCAGGGTAGAAGGAAAAGGGAGGATCAAAACTTTGCAGTTTACATATGAATCTTGTTGGAGTGCCCTTTGGAGGAAAATATTTTCTGATTCTGTCTTCTCTGCAATAGGCTTTTTTTCATACATGTTATATACTTATATTAATTTTAAAAAATTAGGAACAGAATTTATGCCAACCTTCTAGTTAGTTGATTTTAATTTTAACTTTTTTCTGGATTAGCTCGTTTTTAGAGCCCCTGTTAATAAGAAACATGTTTTCTAATGACAATAGAATTAGTATGGACGGGGGAAAGAAGGAAATTATTTTCAATTCTAGTCTGATATATATTCTTTTTTTAAAATTTTTTATTTTTTTTAATTTTTTAATTTTTTTTTATTTTATTTTTTATTTTTATTGTGATATTGAGGGGTACATTTAAGGGTTAGGTACACAAATATGTCTCATTCAGGCACCCTTGTTTGTAAGAAGTGTCCCCCCATCCCCAGACAGGTATTTACTGCCATTAATTGCTTCCCC
>CAUYQG010200765.1:0-12245 GCA_963574415.1 Tarsius wallacei | reverse complement strand
AAATCATTACTTTACACTGATACCTCCCCACAGGGTTATTCCCGGCCTTTCCCATTTCGTATTTGTAGTTCCTTCTTCCTCAGCCTTCCAAGGAGCTGGAACTACAGGCGCGCGCTACCACGCCTGGCTAATTTTTTGATTTTATTGTAGAGATGAGGTCTTGCTTGCCCAGGCAGGTCTCGAACCCGCGGGCTCAGGCAATCCACTCACCTCAGCCTCCCAAAGGCGCGGGATTACAGGCTGAGCCACCGAGCCTGGCTAGGTCCGCTGTTTGTAATGGTAGGAGTGAAACAATTCAGAAACGAATTTAGGCGTAATATGGAATGGAGTTCACGTGTCAATACTGTTGGGAGCCAGGATTCTCACTGAGGAAGAAGGAACTACAAATACGAAATGGGAAAGGCCGGGAATAACCCTGTGGGGAGGTATCAGTGTAAAGTAATGATTTCTAAAATATACTTGTGCATGTTTTATCACATATGGATGTATGAATATGCAAATGTGTGCGCATATGCACACGCATATATACATGCCTATATTTTCTAGCTTTGTCAGTTGAAAGAGACAAGAAGCAAAGATGCCCCAGTAGCAAAGGGGGTACCTGATACTCCAAACTTGGTCTCTAATACCGTTCACCACTAATGGGAATCAGGACTCCTCAGAGAAATAGTTGAGTCCCGGGATGGACAAGACATGTTTGGAACACCTTTTTATATCATATAGTAAGGAAATGTTGGAGGGAAAACAAAAACAAAAACAGGCATGGTGGTGTGTGTCTGTAATCCCAGCTACTGGAGAGGCTGAGGCAGAAGGACCTCTTAAGCCCAGGAGGCTGAGATCAGCCTGGACAATATAGTGAGACTCAGTCTCAAAAAAAAAAAAGTTGGGATTATGGCACAAGGACAGAGGAGACAACCTGAAGGGGTTCTCATGGCCAAATCTGGGACAATTTGAACACCAAAATAGGGAGAAATCAACAGTAATAATTATACAATGAATTATCTAGGGGTAAAGGCCTATGACATTTAATTCACTTTAAGATGGTTCAGGGGAAAAAATGTGTATTTATTTTTTATATTGTGCTACTTTTATTTTTGCTACTTTTTGCAAGTTTGAAATTACTTTCAAGTAGATTAAAAAGAAAAATAAAAGACATTTCATGGAAAGTCTTTGAGAGTAAAAAGCTCTTAAAGAATGCAGTTTTCACCCAAAGAGAGAGCTGGGGCCTGACTGACTGATCACAGCAGATGAAGAGCTGGGCCAGGTGACTCCAGCTAATAGGACTCAGAGGCTGGCCCCCAGGGAGCCGAGGCAGGTATGGGCCTGTGAGGTCTGTTGGAATGCCTGACTGCAGCTGGAGAGGTGACTGTCCGCCATGAAGCCTGATCCTGGAGGGCACATGCAACTACTGCATACCCCTGGCCTTGGGCATCCCCAGCTTTGGGACAGTCTACAAGGCTTATGGTATGTCAGCCCTGGGGAACAAGCCTCCAGCGCTGAAGATCTCCAAACAAAAGTTCAGGCTCTCCTATCCCAGCATCATGTGATGCTGGCTTGCTGGGCCTTGTTCTTGGTTCCAATTCTAACTGCAATCCCCTCCCATGACTTTGCCTACATCTAGTGACGTCCCCATCCCAGCATGCAGTTCCTGGCTTTCCTCCACTTTTTCTGGCTCAGCATACCATGCCCGGGCCTTGACTCCTTGGTTTCCTTATGACTCAGGACTCTGGCTCCCCGCCCCAGAACCCCACCCTGCCTATGTTCTGTTCCTCCCAACGAAAGTTCCACGAGGAGAAAGAACGGGAGTGTTTAACCCAGAACCTGCCAGAAAGTTCCATGAGGAGAAAGATCAGGAGTGTTTAACCCAGAACCTGCCAGATTATCAGGTCTCTCCACCCCACCCTTGTGAAAAGACAATTGGGGCTTCTTGTACTGTGAACCCAATCACCCAGCTGTGCCTGCAGGACACTGCAGAAATACAGCACCCAGGAAGCTTCAAAGAGGGCATCAGTCTGAGTAACTGGCACTCTATCAGGGAGTTGACTCTTGGCTGCAGACCATAGCCAGCATGTCACAGCCCACAACACCAAAGTTTGCATGCCCTACCCTAGCCCTTGGTCAGTGGGTGTTTGGGAAGCACCAGCAAGGAGCATCAGAAACAAGCTTGCTCGATATACCTGATACTTGGGAATCTCCAAGTTTCCTGCTATCACCTGCTTCCCAAGCTGTGATGCGCGAGGCCTCTCGCTCTCCTGGATCTGTCTCCATTCCTACCGCTTGCTAGCTGGGAGCCTGGGCCATTGTTTTACCCTTCAGCTTTAGTCTCCTCATCTGTGACACAGGGATAATGCATATGAAGTTCCTGGTACACGACGGGTGCTCAAATAGTAGCCATGATTGAAGCAAGAACCACCACCAGATGCTAAAAACAATGAGTAAAAATTTGGTGAGGAAGAGAATATTTGTGTAATCTTAAGCATTACCCCATGACGTGTTAATTAAAAAGGAGAAAATAATCAAAGATCAAGAGAGTAAAAAAAAAAAGAAAAAGAAAACAGCCCACAGAATGGAAGTAAATATTTGCAAGTCATATACATCATAAGAGATTGATATCCAGAATATGGAAAGAACTTCCACAACTAAAAAACAAAACCAACAACCACTCCAATTCAAAACTTAAACGGACATTTTTTTCAAAGAAGATACACATACGGCCAAAATACACATGAAAAGATGCACAACTACATCAATCATTAGGAAAATGCAAATCAAAACCACAATGAGATACTACTTTTCACCCATTTGGAGGGCTACTATTAAAAGCAAGCAAACAGTTTTTTAACAACCCAAGAAATTGCAAAATAACAAGTGTTGGCAAGTATGTGGAGAAATTGGAACCACGTTGTGCGTTGCTGGTAGTAATATAAAATGGTGCAGCCTCTGTGGAAAACAGTTTGGCAATGCCTCAAAAAGTTAAATACAGATTTATCAGATGATCCAGTGATTCTGCTGCTGGGTATATACTCAAAAGAGCTGAAAGCAGGGACTCAGATGCTTGTATGCCAGCATTCACAGCAGTAGTATTTAAAATAGTAGATTAGAGGTTACCAGGGGCTGGCAGGAGCCATGTCAGGGAAGTACTGCTTTATCACATACAGAGTTTCAGTTTGAGCTGATGAAAATGTTCAGCTTCAGTATACTGTATACTGAAATATACAGTATAGTTGTGATGGGTATATAACATTGTGACCATATTTAATGCTACCAAATTGTAAACCTAAAAGTGGTCAAAGTGATACATTTTATATAAAATATTTTGCCGCTATAAAAAATATGAGCCAGGCTCTGTGGCTCAGCCTGTAATCCCGCGCCTTTGGGAGGCTGAGGTGAGTGGATTGCCTGAGCCCGCGGGTTCAAGACCCGCCTGGGCAAGTTGGCAAGACCTCATCTCTACAATAAATAAAAAAAAATCAGCCGGGCGTGGTAGCGCGCCTGTAGTTCCAGCTACTTGGAAGGCTGAGGCAGAAGGATCGCCGGAGCCCAGCGGGTCGAGGCTACGGTGACCGGGAGCGGCCACTGCACTCCAGTCTGGGCGACAGAGTGAGACTTCAACTCAAAAAAAAAAAAAAAATGTGGATGAGGGCAAAGGGTTTATGCTAAGTTCTGAAGCAGTCTGCAGCATCCCTGGGAACTCTCACAACGGGTGAGGCCTCCCTTCCCAGACAGGGATCCACGCTGAGAATAAATTGATTGGAGTAATATCAAAATTGTTCAGAACAGGGACGATAAAGACAAAGAAAGAAAAAGTTGCAATCAGGTTACCTAAAGAGCTAGATGATAAATATTTGTAGCTTGGAGGGTCTGTGTTGCAACCTCTTAACTCTGCTGATTTCGCCTAAGAGTAGTCATAAACAATATGTAAATGAACGGGCATGGCTATATTCCCATAAACCTTTCTTTAAAAAACAGGTTGACCGGGCTTGGTGGCTCAGCCTGTAATCCCACGCTTTGGGAGGCCAAGGTGAGTGGATTGCCTGAGCCCACGGGTTCGAGACCCACCTGGGCAACTTGGCGAGACCTCATCTCTACAATTAATCAAAAAATGAGCCAGGCATGGTAGCACGCGCCTGTAGTTCCAGCTACTTGGAAGGCTGAGGCAGAAGGATCACCGGAGCCCAGCAGGTTGAGGCTACGGTGGCTGGGAGTGGCCACTGCACTCCAGTCTGGGTGACACAGTGAGACTCCAACTCAAAAAAAATAAAATAAAATAAAAATAAAAATAAATAAAAAATAGGTGGTCTTTGCCAACCCCTGGTCTTGGTCTACAATAAAAAAAAAAATATTAGCCGGGTGTGGTAGTACATGCCTGTAGTTCCAGCTATTTGGAAGGCTGAGGCAGAAGGATTATATGAGCCCAGCAGGTCAAAGCTGCAGTGGCAGTGAGCATGCCACTGCACTCCAGCCTAAGCAATAAAATGAGACTCCTAGCTAATAAAAAAACAAAAAAAAAAACAGGCAAAACAGAATATAGAAACTTCTGAAGTAGAGAAGTGAAGTAAATGAAACAAATAAGCATAAAAATCAAGAAAGCATATTAAAATCAAGATATATGCATACATATATTGATATAAAATATATAAAGAAATATATAACATAAAAAATCCAAAAAAGTACCTGAATTTAAGAAAAAAAAATATTTTAAACTACATACACACCATGCACCCAAGAACATTTCACCCAAACAACTAATATCAAGACATATTTTAATAAATTAACTAGAGAAGAAAGCATCTTTTGGACATCTATGCAAAAAGAAAAAGTGGCTTATAAAATAAATCAAATGAGGCTATTGCCAGACTTTTCAACAGTAAAGCTTCATCCTAGAAGAAAACAGAGTAATATACTGTATTTAAGATATTTAAGGAAACAAAAATGTGACCCAAGAATTTTACATCCAGCAAAACTGACTTTCAAATATAAAGAGCACAGACAATTAACAACATGCACAAGCTTAAAGAATATTATTACGGTTGTTGAGCTAAGACTAAATAAGAATTAAAAGAGTAATTCAGTTATATGTTCTGACAATGTATATACAGAATGATTATGATAAAAAGAAGGGGAAAAGGGAGAACATATATAAAAAAATTTAAAGATTATTTTCAGTAACTGTAGTGGTAGTGGCAGTATTAGTGTTTTTATTCAGAGACTGCTGTACATATAATAGGGAATAAAGCAAATAAACAATTATGGTATATTCTAGATCTATCATATAAAAGAGTTTAAGTAAAACCACTGAATTTGAAGTAGGAAGTAGCAATCCTCCCACCTCAACCTCCCAAGTAGTAGCTAGGCCTACCATGCCCAGCTAATTTTTTAATTTTTTGTTGAGATGAGGGTTCACTATGTTGCCCAGTCTAGTCTCAAACTCCTGGACTCAAGCAATCCTCCCACCTCAGCCTCCCACAGTACTGGGATTACAGACATAAGCCACACCAGGCCTAACCTCAGAATACATACACACATATGTACGTATGTTTAAATATATATATTTATTCCTAGCTCTGTCGACAGAAAAGGCCTAAAAATAATGACTAACCCAGTAACAATGTAGATGTGGTCTTGAGATGCCATTTTCCACTGGATAAAACCAGAGCTTCTTGAAGAAATGAATGATTCTAGGAATAAGGTAGAAAATGTAAAAGACGAGACTGCAACTATTGTCATACCAGATCACAAAGAAGCTCTCAAAGACTTCAGTGGGTTATATGAAAGGGACTCAAAACAATCTTTGAAGAGGCTCCTCCTGGCCAGAGGACAGTTTTAGCTGCACTAAGAACAATACTTGCATGGATTGAAATCCATCAGTGATGATTAAGTCCATGAATTAATAATGATGCGTAAAAACCCAGGAAATTGACTCTGTCATAAGAAAACTACCTACCAAAAAAAAAAAAGCCCTGGACCGGATGGCTTTCCAGCAGAATTCTACAAAATGTACAAGGAGAAACTGATACCAACCCTATTGAAAGCATTTCAGGCAATTGAGAAAGATGGAACTCTCCCCAAATCATTTTAGAAAGCTAACATCGGCCGGGCTCGGTGGCTCAGCCTGTAATCCCGCGCCTTTGGGAGGCCGAGGTGAGTGGATTGCCTGAGCCCGCGGGTTTGAGACCCACCTGGGCAACTTGGCAAGACCTCATCTCTACAATAAATCAAAAAATTATCTGGGCGTGGTAGCGCACGCCTGTAGTTCCAGCTACTTGGAAGGCTGAGGCGGAAGGATCGCCGGAGCCCAGCAGGTCGAGGCTGCGGTGGCCGGGAGCGTGCCACTGCCCTCCAGCCTGGGAAACATAGTTATATTCAAACTAAAAAAAAAAAAAAAAAAAAAGAAAGCTAACATCATACTGATACCCAAACCAGGTAAAGATCCAACAAAAAAAGAGAACTACAGGCCAATATCCCTTATCAACATAGATGCAAAAATCCTCAACAAGATTCTAGCAAATCAGATCCAAAAACATATCTCTAAAATCATCCACCATGACAAAGTAGCCTTCATTCCCAGGAAGCAGGACTGGTTCAACATTTGCAAGACCATAAATGTGATTAAATACATCAACAGATGTAAAAATAAGAACCACGTGATTATATTATTAGATGCAGAAAAAGCTTCTGATAAAATCCAGCATCCCTTCTTGATAAAAATCCTCAAACACTTAGGTATAGAAGGAACATACCTCAAAATAGTAAGTGCCGTCTCCGATAAACCCCCAGCTAACAAATTGCTAAAGGAACAGAAACTGGAAACATTTCCCCTGAAAGCTGGAACAAGACAAGGCTGCCCACTCTCACCCCTTTTGTTCAACATTGTGTTGGAAGTCTTAGCTAGGGCAATTAGACAAGGAAAGGAAAGCAGGGGTATCTGAATAGGAAAAGAGGAAGTCAAGTTTCCCCTCTTTGCTGACGATATGATCCTATACCTCAAAAATCCTCTGTCAAAAACCTGCTTGCACTGATAAACGACTTTGGTAAAGTCTTGGGGTACAAAATAAATGTGCAAAAGACAGTGGCATTCTTATATACCAACAACAAGCAGGCAGAGAACCAAATAAAAAGCACAATCCCATTCACAATAGCCACACACAAAAAATGAAATACCTCAGCATCTTCCTAACCAGAGAAGTGAAAGCCCTTTACAATGAGAACTACAAAACACTGCTCAAAGAAATCCAAGAAGATACAAACAAATGGAAAAATATTCCATGCTCATGGATAGGAAGAATCAACATTGTTAAGATGTCCATCCTACAAAAGGCAATCTACAGATTTAACGCAATACCCATTAAATTAGGAGCACTATTCTTCTCAGACCCGGAAATGACAATACAGAAATTCATATGGAAACATAAACAACCACAAATAGCCAAAACAATCCTTAACAAAAGAAACAAAGCAGGAGGTATCACACTTCCAGACTTCAAACTTTACTATAAGTCAACAATAATCACAACAGCCTAGTATTGGTACAAGAACAGGCATACAGACCAGTGGAACAGGATAGAGATTCTGGAAGCAAAGCCTCAATTTCTCAACCGACTCATCTTTGACAAAGCCTCTAACAACAACCACTGGGAAGAGTAGAACCTACTCAGTAAATAAATGGTGCTGGGAAAACTGACAGATCACATGCAGAAGATTGAAACAGGACCTCTACCTATCACCATACACAAAAATTTACTCTAAATGGATCAAAGACCTAAATGTAAAACTTCAAACTATAAGAATCTTAGAAAACGCAGGAGACACCCTTATGGAAATTGGAACTGGTAACCAATTCCTGATCAAAACCCTAAGTGCCCATACCATAAGAAATAAGATAGACAAGTGGGACCTCATCAAACTGACTTTTGCTTCTGCCAAGCAAAAGAAATCATCAAGACAGCAGGAAGACACCCCACAGAATGGGAAAAAATATTTGCCAGCTGTATATCTGAAAAGGCCTAACATCTAGGATCTACAAGGAACTCAAACGCGCGGAAAGGAAAAAAACAAACAGCCCCATTAAAAAGTGGGCAAAAGCCATGAATAGACCCTTCTCAAAAGAAGATACGTGGTCAGCCAACAGACACATGAAAAAGTGCTCAGCCTCACTCATCATCAGAGAAATGCAAATCAAAACCACATTGGGATACCACCTAACCAATGGCCATCATTAATAAAACAAACAACAACAGACGTTAGCAAGGATGTGGAGAAAAAGGAATGCTTCTACACTGCTGGTGGGAATGCAGACTAGTACAACTTCTTTGGAAGACAGTGTGGCGATTTCTGAAAGAACTAGAAATCAACCTTCCATATGACCTAGCAATTTCCCTATTGGGAATATACCCGGAGGAACTCAAATCATTCTACAAAAAAGATACCTGCACATGTATGTTTGTTGCAGCTCTATTCACAATAGCAAAAGCATGGAACCAACCATGTTGTCCATCAAAGATGGACTGGATTAAAAAAAATGTGGTACATATGCGCAATGGAATATTATGCAGCTATAAAGAAGGACAAACACATGGACTTCTCAGCAACTTGGATGGATTTAGAATCAGTGATCTATCACAGAAACAAAGAGCAGAGTACCATATGTTCTCACTCATAAGTGGACCTTGAACAATTATCATAACACTATAAAAAAGGGATTGGCAGTAGTGGGAAACTGCCAGGGGAGGAAGGGGCGTACCTCATCAACAAGAGTACCTGCATAATGAACATTTATATACCTAACCCTGAATTGTACCCCACATCTTTAAAAATAATAATAATAATGATGCTTAAACAAACAAAACGAACTGGTCACTGTTGGAGGATGATTAGCAGCCAATTTATTACCTTGAAAATAGATAAATAAAGTGAAAAGAATCAAACATTTATCCTGCATGCCCTGTATAAACTGTACCTTATAGTATAAAAATAAATAAAAACTTAAATTTTTTTTTTCATTTTCCCTGGTGTCAATAGAGAATATTGTTCTTCTTCCTTCTATTCTGCATTCCCTTTAGAAATTGCACTTACATACTCTTTGTCCTTTTGAAAGGTATACACATTTTTAAAAAATCTGAATAGTTAGCTGGGCATGGTGGTGCCTGCCTGTAGTTCCAGCTACCTGGAAGACTGGAGTGGAAGGATTGCCTGAGCCCAGCAGGTCAAGGCTGCAGTGGCCGTGAGTGTGCCACTGTACTCCAACCTGGATGACAGAGTGAGACTCCGACTCAAAAAATATATATATTAACAGGCCTCCTGCCAGTTTTCCATCCCTGGAATGCCTTTCTTGGAGGCCTAACGGTCATCTTCTTGGGAGGTGAACTTCAAGGATGATGCCCCATTGCCCTGTTCCTGTGAGATCTTAAGCCTAGGCGTTTCGCTCCATGATGTAAATCCTGCTTATCATTAAGTTAGGAAAAGTTTCATTTTTCCTTTTAATAAAGACAATTAACGTATGTGATGGATTGTATCTGCCTGGCCATATAAAAAGGTAATTTATTTCCTCTGCTATCTCCTCAGTGGATTGCCCATAATGTGCAGTACAATCTAGTCTAACGCTCACTCAGTAAAACCATTTTCTTTTGTGGAGAGAAATTTCTGAGTTGACAGGAGCTTTTATTTTTATTTGTATTTATTTTCTTATTTTGAGTTGGAGTCTCACTCTTGTCGACCAGGCTGGAGTGCAGGGGCACACTCACGGCCACTGCAGCTTTGACCTGCTAGGCTCAGATGATCCCTCCACCTCAGCCTTCCAAGTAGCTGGAATCGCAGGCACGCACCACCACACCCGACTAATTTTTTTGATTTATTGTAGAGATGAGGTCTTGCCAAGTTGCCCAGGCTGTTCTCGAACCCTTGGGCTCAGGCAATCCTCTCGGCTCTGCCTCCCAAAGTGCTGGGATTACAGGCGTGAGCTATCACGCCCCGCTACGAGTTTTTATTTTTAATTACGTTTTCCCAACATGTGTAACCAAATAGCAGACGAGAAGAAGCATTTCATTATAAAAATATTCCATCTAATAAGCAAAAAAGAAATGGCAGAATTAGAATATCACCACTTTGTAATCCTTAATAGCATCAATAGCTGCTAATATCACAAGCAGACATTATGTGGCTCTTAATGAAAGAACACAATACTACCGATAGTCTTGCCAAAGGAATCAAATCCAGCTGCTAAAATGCAGGAAAAACATGAGACAGAGGAGCAAGTTGAACTGCGCCATAAGTATGCCATCAGCAAAATCCAAGACGGTGGGAAACTGCAGGTCAAACCACCTGGGCTCTTCATCACAAAATTGTAAAAACAAGAAAGGGATGAGACTGAGGCAGGAGGATCACTTGAGACCAGGAGTTCGGGACAAGCCTGAGCAACATTGCGAGATCCTGTCTCAAAAAAATAGCAAAATAAAATAAAAAGAAATGGATGGAGAGTGATTCTGTATATAAATAATTTTTTTTTCCAGTTGGAGTCTCACTCCCTCGTCCAGGCTGCAGTGCCGTGGCACGCTCATGGCCACCCCAGCGTCGACCTGCTGGGCTCAGATGATCCTTCCGCCTAAGCCTTCCAAGTAGCTGGAACTACAGGCACGTGCTACCACGCCCATAACTTTTTATTTATTGTAGAGACGCGGTCTAGCCAAGTTGCCCGGGCTGGTCTCGAACAGCTGAGCTCAGGCAATCCACTCGCCTCGGCCTCCCAAAGTGCTGGGATTACAGGCTGAGCCACCGAGCCCGATCTATAAAGAAATTTAAAAGGCACATTTAAAGTTAACAAAAGTGCAAGAGAAAACTATCATGGTAAAGGATGCACACCTAGAGACCCAGGGAAGCGGTTTTCATAAAGTGAGGATTGTGGATATTTTAAGCAGGAGGAAGACAATTGTACTTGAGAGAGGGCAAAAGGAGTGTTTCTAGAGTTCTATTTCTTGACCTGAGTAGTTATAAGGATGCTTTCCTTATAATTTGTTAAGCTATGAATTATAACTTGTAAGTTTTCTTTCCTTATAACTCCTTATAACTAATGTTTTGTGTGAGTTTTTATGTATCTGTGTTTTATTGTACAATACAAAAGTTAAAATTATTTCAAACCAAATCCTCTAATCATAGCTTTCCAAAAAAATATTTCGTGGACATAAAACTGAAGGGACTTCCTAATGGATTGGATAAAACCAGAATCAAGTGTGGCTTCTGGATTTATATACCATGGCAAGGTGAGAATCACTAAAGTGTTATAAGGCTATATCCATAGCTGATAGCTAATAACCACCAAGCTTGTACAATATGTTGCAAATAGAGAATAGTTTACAAGACAATCAGGAAGGACCTTCCAGAGAAGGAAGGATATGAGCCAGATCTCGAGTTAAAATTTGGCTGCTTGAAAAAGGCATGTAGCACAAGCAGATGGCACAGTATACACAAAAGCATAAAGATGGGGAAACACAAAAATATTTTCAGAGACTGTTCTTTCTTCCACTGAAAGGATGATTTAGTGTCTCTGCTTTTAAAATCACTCATGGTCCCCTGGGAGGAAGACAATGTACAGACTTTTTTTTTTCTTTTTTAAAGATGTGGGGTAGCCAGGCTTGGTGGCTCAGCCTGTAATCCCAGCGCTTTGGGAGGCTGAGGTGAGTGGATTGCCTGAGCCCGCGGGTTCGAGACCCACCTGGGCAACTTGGCGAGACCTCATCTCTATAATAAATCAAAAATTAGCTGGGAGTGGTAGCGCGCGCCTGTAGTTCCAGCTACCTAGAAGGCTGAGGCGGAAGGATTGCCGGAGCCCAGCAGGTCGAGGCTGCGGTGGCCGGGAGCGTGCCACTGCACTCCAGTCTGGGTGACAGAGTGAGACTCCAAGTCAAAAAGATATAAAATAAAAATAAAGATGTGGGGTACAATTCAGGGCCAAGCACACAAATGGTCACCACACAGGCACCTTGTTGACGAGGTGCACCCCTCCCTTCCCTGGCAGTTTCCCTCAATTTGCCAATCCCACCCGCACTCCCCTGGCAGCTTCCCACTACTGCCAATCTCTTTCTTATAGTATTATGATAATTGTACAAGGTTCACTTATAAGTGAGAACATATGGTACTCTGTTCTGTGTTTCTGTGATAGATCACTCAGTATGATAGATTCTAAATCCATCCAGGTTGCTGCCAAGTCCATATGTTTGTCCTTCTTTATGCCTGCATAATATTCCATTGTATAT
>CAUYQG010200763.1:0-14743 GCA_963574415.1 Tarsius wallacei | reverse complement strand
TACCACGCCCGGCTAATTTTTTGATTTATTGTAGAGATGAGGTCTTGCTTGCCCAGGCGGGTCTCGAACCCGCGGGCTCAGGCAATCCACTCACCTCAGCCTCCCAAAGGTGCGGGATTACAGGCTGAGCCACCGAGCCCGGCTACATATATTAATATATATTTATTAGTTGTAAGCTATGAAATGGAAAGTATTCCCTTCTTCCAGTTATACATATTTTACATATACATGAGTATTGTTTTTAGTTACAGAGCATTCTGTTACACTTAATTCACAAATATATTCTCCCTCGCAGTCTCCAGCACAGGCACAGATCTGGAACACAGATTCTTCCATAAATATTTGGGGATGCAGATTCTTCAATAAGTATTTCTGTCCATTTAGGCTGCCGGCTTTCCTCCCCCTCCCCATACACATATTTTCTCTACTTGATTGTCAAATCGCATGTGTATGTCAAATCTACCTCCAGTGTGACCTCCTCCATGAAGTCCACCTGGTTGCATTCAATCATGTGTATCAAAACACTGGCTTGAACTTAAATTCCATAACATTTCCTTTAAGGATATCATCACACTCTACCATGCATCATCAACTGAATAATTGTCTCACTTTCTTTTTCTTACTTCATTAGCTTGTGGAGTCATACGAGACTGAAGGCAATGAAAGGCTTAAAAGAGGCGTGATGTAATGAATAAGGCAAAGATCTGAGGTAGGACTAGTTTCACTTCATCTGAAACAGACTTGTAGTATGATCTGAAAAAAGTATGAATCTGCGCAGAGCTAGACTTCTTTTTTTTTATTTATTTTAAGATGTGGGGTACAAGTCAGGATTCAGTATACAAATGGCCATTGTTCACATAACATTATAAAGTTTGGACCTGACTTTGATCCCCACTTCACCTATTTTGAGATCAGGTACTCTTACTGATGAAGTGTACTCCTCCCTCCCTCCCCTGGCAGTGACTCACTACTGCTAATCCCTTTCTTGTGGTGTTATGATAATTGTTCAGGATCCACTTATGAGTGAGAACATGGTGGTACTCAGTGATAGATCACTGAGTATTATAGATTCTAAATTCAGTTCTTTGTTTCTGTGATAGATCACTGAGTATTATAGATTCTAAATCCATTCAAGTTGCTGTGAAGTTCATAGTTTTGTCTTTCTTTATGGCTGCATAATATTCCACTGTGTATATGTACCACATTTTTTTATCCAGTCTACTTTTGATGGGCAGCACAGTTGTTTCCATGTTTTTGCTATTGTGAATAATGCTGCAATAAGCATGCATGCACAGGTATCTTTTTTGTAGAATGATTTAAGTTCCTCCAGGTATATTTCCATAAGGGGAATTGCTGGATCTTATGGAAGGTCAATTTGTAGATCTTTTAGGAATCGCCACACTGTTTTCCACATAGGTTTTACTAGTTTACACTCCCACCAACAGTGTAGAAATGTTCCTTTGCTCCCGCATCCTCTCCAGCATCTGTTGTTTTTTGAATTATTGATGATGGTCATACTGATTGGAGTTAGGTGTTATCTCAGTATGGTTTTAATATGCATTTATTTGATGATTAGTGAGGCTGAGTATTTTTTCATGTATCTGTTGGCTGCTTCTATGTCTTCTTTTGAGAAATGTCTATTCATTTCATTTGCCCACTTTTTAATTAAGCTGTTTGTTTTTTTCTTTTCGGCACATTTGAGTTCCTTGTCTCTCAGTTCTATTGACAGTTTCTTTTGCCCTGCAGAAGCTTTTCAGTTTGATGAGATACCACTTGTCTAACATTCCTTATGGCATGGGCATTTTGGGTTTTATTCAGGAATTGGTTGCCAGTTTCAATTTCCATAAGGGTGTCTCCTGCATTTTCTAAGGTTCTTATAGTTTGAGTTTTTACATTTAGGTTTTTGATCCATTTAGAGTTGGTTTTTGTGTATGGTGATAGGTAGGGGTTCTGCTTTATCTTCAACAAGTGGTCAGCCAATTTTCCCAGCACCATATACTGAATAAGTTCTCTCTTCAGTGGTTGTTAGTGGAAGCTTTGTTAAAGATGAGTTGGCTGAGAAATTGAGGTTTTGCTTCTGGAATCTCTATCCTGTTCCATTGGTCTATATGCCTGTTCTTGTACCAATACCAGGCTGTTTTGAATATTGTAGCCCTATAATAAAGTTTAAAGTCTGAAAGTGTGATACCTCACACTTTGTCTCTTTTGCTGAGGATTTTTTTTTTTTTTTTTTGGCTATTTGTGGTCATTATGTTTCCATATGAATTTCTGTATTGTCATTTCCAGACCTCGAAGAATGTGGACAATTTAATGAGTATTGTGTTAAATCTGTAGATTGCCTTGGGTAGGATGGACATTATAACAATGTTGATTCTTCATGAACATGGAATATTTTTCCATTTGTTTGTGTCATCTTTGATTTCTTTGAGCAGTGTTTTGTAGTTTTGTTGTAAAGGACTTTCACTTCTCTGGTTAGGAAGATGCTGAGGTATTTCATTTTTTGTGTGTGTTGCTATTGTGAATGGGATTATGCTTTTTATTTGGTTCTCTAACTGTTTGTTGTTGGTGTGTAGGAATGTGACTGTCTTTTGCATGTTTACTTTATACCCTGAGACTTTGCCAAAGTCCTTTATCAGTGCAAGGGGGTTTTTGACAGATTATCTTGGATTTTCAAGGTATAGAATTATATCATCAGCAAAGCAGGATAACTTGACTTCCTATTAAGATACCCCTGATTTCCTTCTCTTGTCTAATTGCTCTAGCTATGACTTCCAACACCATGTTGAACAGGAGGGGTGAAAGTGGGCAGCCTTGTCTTGTTCTGATTCAGGGGAAATGCTTTCAATTTCTGTCAATTTACCAATATGCTGGCTGTAGGTTTATTATAGATGGCTCTTACAATTTTGAGGTATGTTCCTGCTATGCCAAGGTGTTCAAGGGTTTTTATCAAGGGATGCTGGATTTGATCAAAAGCTTTTTCTGTGTCTAATGATATAATGATGTGATTGCTATTTTTACATCTGTTGATGTATTTAATTACATCTATGGTCTTACGGGTGTTAAACCAACCCTGCATCCCAGGGATGAAACCTACTTGGTCATGGTGAATGATTTTTGAGATGTGTTATTGAAGCTGATTTGCTAGAATCTTGTTGAGTATTTTTGCATCTATCTTCATCAGGGATATTGGCCTGTAGTTCTCTTTCTTTTTTGGATCTTTACTCGATTTGGGTATCAGTGTGATGTTAGCTACATAAAATGTTTTGGGAAGAGTTCCGTTTTTCTCAATTCCCTGGTATACTTTCAATAAGATTGATTTCAGCTCCTCTTTGTATGTTTTGTAGAACTCCACTGGAAAGTCATCTGGTCCAGGACTTTCTGTGTGTGGGGCGGGGGTAGTTTTCTTATGACAAAGTCAATATCCTGGGTTGTTATTGGTCTATTTAATGTCTCAGTTTCTTCTTGTTTCAACCTTGGGAAGTTGTGTGACGTCAGAAAGTCCTCCATTTCATTTAGGTTTTCGAGTTTGTTTCCATACAGGTGTGCATATTAATCCCTGATAATTTTTGGTATTTCTTTGGAGTCCATTGTGACTTGATCTTTTGCAAATCTGACTGTGTTTATTTGGGCTTTTTCTTTTTTTTTCTTGGTCATTCTGGCTAGGGGTCCGTCAATCTTGTTTATCCTTTCAATGAACCAGCTTTTAGTTTCATTGATTTTTTTCTATGATATTTTTGTCTTCTATGTCCTGAATTTGGGCTTTTACTTTGGTGATCTGGATTCTTCTGCTGAAGTTAGGGTTTTGGAGGTATAAGCCAGGTGCTAGGTACTGAGGAGCAGCTGATCTCTGCTGCCTCCTCCCAAGAGACTCCTGAGAATGGCAGAAGATTCTGCATGCCAGGTTATCCTTTCTCAAGGCAGTGGTGGGTTGCAGCCACCTCTGGAGGGGAGTCCCAGATGCTTGTTCCCAAGTTTCCCCTCAGACAGAGTTTCACTCACACATCTGCACACAGCCACTCACGTAGACTGTCTTTATGGACACTCACCCTTGCAGAGATTCTCACACTCCCACCAGTTCCATTGCCATCTTGTTGCCTCCACCTACTTACCAAGCTAGACTTCTTTACTCAGAAATTTAGACCTTAATTTCCTGCCTCTTAGAGTTGGGGTGGTTAAATACAACCCTGGTTATATTGTACTGGGGCCATCCTAGGCCCAAACATGCTTTTCTTCCAACTCTTGTTATCAACAGTAGACAGAAGGGAAAGGTCAGATAGATTTCCGCCATTTTCCTGTCACTAGATAATAATCATATGACTTGACTTATGCAAAGTTTTGTCTGTTTTGAGGATAAATACACTCTTTCCCCATAGTGCAGTTTCTATTTTCAAAACCTAAAATTCTTGCTCAGTTAGAATGTTATCACTACTTATACTCAAAAACATGTCACTGTTATTAGTATAAAATAACAACTCCTTAAATTTGAACATGAAGCGGTATAGCAATCTGTTTATGGAAAGCTTGACCCTGTGCATTTAAATAAATGGTGCTTGAAACAGGCTACTAGGGCAGGGCTTCCTGTGATTTCTCCTGAGACTTTCTTGCCACAATTCAGTAAGTAGGTCTAGGTTGTGTGGAAAGCCACCAGTGTTGGTTTGGGGGATGACAAGTGATTAACTAACAACTTGAGATTATGACTTATATATTCTGATCAGAAATTCTCTGTAGTCATTTTTCCACATATATTTTCTAATATGAACATGCAGAAAATTTCCCTTTTTACTTTTTTGGATAGAAATAATGTACAACTCCTTACACCTTTTTGTGCAGTTTCCAGACCTGCCCTGTCGAATCTATTATGCCTTAAAAAGCTATTTCTGGGACACTTTATTCATCCTTCTCTGTTCTCTTTGCTTATAATTTAATTCCAGGTTCAACACAAATACATCTTTGCCATGAAAAGATACCTAGTCCTACAAAAAAGATACCTGCATATGTATGTTTGTTGTAGTTCTATTCACAATAGCAAAAATATGGAACCAACCTTGTTGCCCATTGAGGTGGACTGGATAAAAAAAAATGTGGTACATATGTACAATGGAATATTATGCAGCCATAAAGAAGGTAGCGTGTGCCTGTAATTCCGGCTACTCGGAAGGCTGGGGTGGAAGGATCGCCGGAGCCCAGCAGGTCAAGGCTGCAGTGGCTGGGAGCAGCCACTGCACTCCAGTCTGGGCGACAGAGTGAGACTCCAACTAAAAAATAAAATAAAATAATAAATTTAAATTAATTAAAATTATATAGAATAAAAAATTCAGCCCCTAGTCTCATCGCAAGCACTCAATAATTGCAAGCAGCTGGCAACTAGAGCATCAAGAAGTACAGTTATGGCACATTCAATCACAGTAGAAAGTGCCATTGGATAGTCTTAGATTCAATAAATGAATGAACAAAATCATGAATGAATGATTGAGCAATTCATCAGAAGTCTCCCAGGAAAGATCTTCTGCACCTCTCTGATTTCTAGGGTAGATTATAATATGAACATTTTGCCTAATTTGGAGATCAGCTTCCCAGTGAAAGTGTCACAGCTTGGATTATTTAAGAGGAGCTCAGGAAAGCAGTGAACACATCCTGAAGGCGTGGTTGCTGTCTTTCCACAGACGCATCAGCCACATTATGACAAGACTGCTTTCCAGCTCCAATTTGTCTAATTCTCATCTGTTATATTAACAAAGAATGCCTGGCCAGAACATGTCACTCAGCTCCACAAAGAGCTATTTCTGTCTTCTCTCTTCTTCCAGAACTGCAAAGATTGATTTTAGGAAGATAATCTTTTTTGTGTGTTTCTGCACACAGGCTGCCTGCAGCTGTTCCCAAATGCAACATCAATACATGTTTTATGAGTCTCTTTTTTTTTTTCTGGTAATGTGTGAAGCTAATCATCTCGAGTATGACACAAAAAGCATTTGCCTTGAAACCTCGAGTGCTGTGTTCCGTCACTCAATCTTGCTGTGAGCACTGTATTCCTTGAAATGTTTCTGGTTGGGACTGAATGTGTTGAATCTCAATTTTGTGCTTCGGCTCCATTCCATAATTCAGCAAGGTGAGGATGTGAGTAGCCTTCTCAGTTGGGTTTCTGTCTTAGCCTGAGTCATCTGGAAAACAAAACCTTTATTTTGGAGGTGCAAACCCAAGGTAGAGAAGATGAAGGGAAATAAAGGCAAAGAAATCTGGAATGTCAGGTGAAGTGACACATCACCATGCTGCTGCCTCCCCCATGAGCCTTGTCCAGGAAAATACAACGAATATCCATGCTTGGCCTAGCACAGGGGAAAAAGGTTGGAGGGGGATTTATCCATCTAGCTCCTTCCTATTCCCTTTTTCCATTGATCCATTTGCCCCTCGGAGTGTTAAACCCCTAGAATTCCAGGTTGCATCGACCCCCTTCAACAGTTGCTTATGATATCAAAACTCAGTCCTGCAATGAGCACCTCATTCACTACTGGAATTATACAGGCATCTCCCTACAGACGGTTTTAGTGTTCAAGGCACAGGAGCCAGGCAGGCTAAGGGATTCCAGTCATATCAGGGACTATCAAAGGCTGTGTCATTATGCAGGTCTGGGAGGTGGATGGTGCTTTAGAAGAAAGAAGACAGATAACTGAGGGAATAGAAAGGGGCACAGTATTTATTCATCCCTTATAGCTTCTCTGTTTACATGCTTAAGTGATTCAACTTCAGTGGTAGGACTTTTTTTTTTTTCTTTCTTTTATACTTTAAAGATGCGGGGTACAATTCTGGGTTAGGTATACAAATGTTTATTACATAGGTATCCTTGTTGATGAGGTGTGCCCCTCCCTCGCCTGGCAGTTTCCCACTACTGCCAATCCCTTTCTTATAGTATTATAGTAATTGTTGAGGGTCCGCTTATGAGTGAGAACATATGGTACTCTGTTCTTTGTTTCTGTGATAGATCACTGAGTATGATAGACTTTAAATCCATCCAAGTTGCTGCAAAGTCCTTAGGTTTTTCCTTCTTTATGGCTGCATAATATTCCATTGTGTATATGCACCACATTTTTTTAATCCAGTCCAGCTTTGATGGGTAGGATGGTTGGTTCCATGTTTTTGCTATTGTGAATAGAGCTGCAACAACCATGCGTGTGCAGGTACCTTTTTGGTAGAATGACTTGAGTTCCTCCAGGTATATTCCCAACGCGGGGATTGCTGTGTCATATGAAAGGTCAATTTCTAGTTCTTTCAGAGATCGCCACACTGTCTTCCAAAGAGGTTACACTAGTTTGCATTCCCACTAGCAGTGTGGAAGCGTTCCTTTTTCTTCACATCCTCGCCAGCATCTGTTGTTTGTTTTATTAATGATAGCCGTTCTTACTGGGGTTAGGTGGTATCTCATTGTGGTTTTGATTTGCATTTCTCTGATGATGAGTGAGGCTGAGCACTTTTTCATGTGTCTGTTGGCTGCCCATGTATCTTTTGAGAAGTGTCTATTCATGTCTTTTGTCCACTTTTTAGTGGGGCTGTTTGATTTTTCCTTTTGGCACTTTTGAGTTTCTTGTAAATCCTAGATGTTAGGCCTTTGTCAGATATACACTTGACAAATATTTTTTCCCTTTCTTGATGATTTCTTTTGCTTTGCAGATTCTTGTCAGTTTGATGAGGTCCCACTTGTCTATCTTATCTCTTATGATATGGACACTTGGGGTTTTGCTCAGGAATTGGTTGCCATTTCCAATTTCCATGAGGATGTCTCCTGCATTTTCTAAGATTCTTATGGTTTTAGGTTTTATGTTTAGGTCTTTGATCCATTTATAACTAACTTTTGTGTATGGTGATAGGCAGGGGTCCTGTTTTAGCCTTCTGTATATGATCTGCTGGAGTCCAGCTCCCACCGGGTCTGGGGTACCCCGAAGGTGAATGGCGTAGGCGAAAGAATGCACTTTGGACACCTGACTCTGTACAGATGCCATTTTATGTTAGTTAACAGAGAGCTTTTATACCATTCATAAAGGGGCAAGGCAAAGAAAATTCCTTCATGTACATTATCCTTCAGAAGTTACCACCATCTAGTGTTCTTAGAAGCAACAAACAAGCAAAGAACACTATCTACTTTCAATCTATGAGTCTTATTCTTAAAGCCAAAAATGATAGTTTTAGTCCAAAGTCCCAAACTACAGTCCTTGAAATGTTTCAATAAAGTTTCCAGACGTGCATTTCTCCATGTATCAGGAGTTTTCTCTGGGGCTTCTATGACCTTCAAAGCTTCGTAATCGCCTTTCTTGTCCAGGTGTCTTCGTTACGTTTCTCTTATCGTGCAGTGTATATTCCTAAAGAAAACTCAAAAGAAGCTTTTAATGATGTTTCCCAGGCCCTAAGGTTGCTTTTTGTATATAGTTAATTTATCATAAAAGTATCTAATTAGTATGTTATGAATTCAGTGAAAACCTATTTTATATGCGTTAACTTAAAATTTTAACTATTGAGTTAAGTAAAAACCTTAACGATTAATCTTCATCCTAAATCTGTGAAAACAGGGTTATAAGTCACCTACATAACTTCTAGATAAGTGTTAGAACTTACAGTGAATTCATAATGAACTTACTATAAACTTGTGCTTCTAAAAATCCTTATGTCTAAACACTAAACTACATAATTCTAAATCAAATAAGGACTGAATATACTTATATCATTTTTTACTCAAGCAATATCTAGTAACTTATAACCAAGTGAGAGAAAGCATTCTTGATGTGCTTCAGAGTTTAAACATTGCATATGTTAGAAAAGGCCAAACGGCATGGTGGGAAATAGAAAAATGAACAATGACATCCCCAGGTTAGCTGTGAGTCCTTCGCATAGACGTGTTATTTTCTTCTTCCATGACTGCACAGAATTCTTCAGCTGTATCAACAGCAAAGGTGGAAGACAGAAGGGCCTCTGCCCAGACTTGGTTTGCGGCCGGGGTCCTCAGCGCACCTGGACTTTGTCAATCAGGCGGGCCTCCAAGGCTGGCTCCCAACAATTACATATGGAATATATGTACTTTTCCAATGATGCTGTTATCAGTGAAAATGTTTCTCAAAATTATTCTTTGGAATTGCCTTTAAATGCAGAAACACACTATTATGAACACCTCAGTGTAGATATTCATACATTTAAGGAGGATTTGATTTTAGAAAGAGTAAAAGTCTTTTGGAAATAATTTTAGTCTCATTGTACAGACATAAGACTAACAGTCAAAAATAAAAAGGTTTTAGATGAACTACTTTCCACTTTTCTTGAGTCTTTTACCATAAGAAAAGTAGAAATCATCCAAAATCTTTTTTTTTAGCATTTTAAAATAATATAAAGTAGTAAGTTTAGAGTATTATATGAAATTTCCACTTGGGTCCTTCCAATTTTTGCTCCCCTGCTTCATTTGCCAGTGAGTGCCACTAATAAAGACATGAATATATCAATACTAGTTTTTTTAAGAGTTTATAAAGATAGAACCATACATACTAATCACATACAGATTTTTAAAACCTAGAATCTTGTAACACATATTTGTTTATAATTTTCCTTTTGTTCATAACCATTTACTATGAGATTTCAATGAGATTTGTCTCATTAATTATAAGGGTTTTTCAATATTTTTTGTGGTGGTATATCAATTTTTTCAACCATCTTCCTACTAATGGTCACTTTAATGCATGGCCTTTGCAATTAAAAAAAAAGGTGCTTCAATGAATATCTTTGCACTTATACCTGAATATTGTTGTGCTGTTACTTCTGTAGAATAAATTCTAGGGAAAAGGATATAGGCATTTTTTATTTTAATAGAATTTTTCCAATTTACTTTTCAAAAAGACTATAGAAATTAGTACTCCTTCAAGTTATCTTGGAGAATACCAGAGAAAAATACCAGTTCCTACATGTTCACTAACACTGGATTGTATTAATCTTTTAAATTTTGACAATATGATGAGTAAAAATGGAATCTCATTATTATGGTAATCTGCAATTTCCTCAACAAGAGTAAAATTCAACATATTTGCTGATTTTTAGGTTTTCTTTCAAATATTCCTTTTTATATTCTTGCCTGTTTTTCCCTTTTAGATTGTCTACATTTTAAAAATTAATTTCTAGAATTCTTCTAAATATCAGTGATATTAAATCTTCATTCTATTTATATCAATTTTCTCCCAGTCTTTCTTTTGAGTTTGTTCATTTTTTAATTTTAATTTTAATTTTAATTTTTTATTTTTGAGTTGGAGTCTCACTCTGTCGCCCAGACTGGAGCCCAGCCTCGCCCTGCTGGGCTCCGGCAATCCTTCCGCCTCAGCCTTTCAAGTAGCTGGAACTACAGGCGCGTGCGCTACCACGCCCGGCTAATTTTTTGATTTATTGTAGAGATGAGGTCTCGTCAAGTTGCCCAGGCAGGTCTCAAACCCGCGGGCTCAGGCAATCCACTCACCTCAGCCTCCCAAGGCGCATGATTACAGGATGAGCCACCAAGCCCAGCTGAGTTTGTTCATATATGTCACTAACTATACAGAAATGAATAATGTTTTTTATGTAGTCAAATCTGTTACCCTCCCCCTTAAAAGTTATAGCTTTCAGCCGGGCTCGGTGGCTCAGCCTGTAATCCCGCACCTTGGGAGGCTGAGATGAGTGGATTGCCTGAGCCCGCGGGTTCGAGACCCACCTGGGCAGGCGAAACCTCATCTCTACAAAATAAAAAAAAAAAAAAAATTAGCCGGGCGTGGTAGCGCGTGCCTGTAGTTCCAGCTACTTGGAAGGCTGAGGCGGAAGGATCGCCGGAGCCCAGCAGGTCGAGGCTGTGGTGGCCGGAGCGGCCGCTGCACTCCAGTCTAGGCGACAGCGTGCGACCCCAAATAAAAAAAAAAAAAAAAAAAAAAAAGTTATAGCTTTCTTGCATTGCTTAGGAAAGCAACATTCATTTATTTCCCATGAAAAATAATAAAATAATAATTACTATGTGAAAAAGGATAAAAACTTCTCCAGCCTCTAAGTGGAAATGAGAAATCTTATTTTCCGACAAAAAAATATATATATACAAACTGATTCAACTCATATAGATTTAAAAAATCTAAATAAACTATAAACAAAATAACTGTAGTATCACATTAAACTAATACAATTTGATCACATCAAGTTTATTATGGTGATGTGAGGATTGCTTAATATTTAGAAATATGTCAATGTGATTTATCATATTAGTAAAAAAAATTTTTTTTTAAAAGCAACTATTAAGATAAATGCCCCCACCATGAAATTGTATCCAACTTCCACTGTTTTAAAAAAAAAAAAGAAAAAAGAAAAATAGGCTGGGCTCAGTGGCTCAGCCTGTAATCCCAGCACTTTGGGAGGCCGAGGTGAGTGGATTGCCTGAGCCCGCAGGTTTGAGACCAGCCCCGGCAACTTAGCGAGACCTCGTCTCTACAATAAAAAAATGAAGCGCATGCCTGCAGTTCCAGCTACTTGGAAGGCTGAGGCGGAAGAATTGCTGGAGCCCAGCAGGTCGATGTGGGGTGGCCGTGAGTGTGCCACTGCACTCCAGCCTGGGCGACGAAGTGACTCCAACTCAAAAAAAAAAAAAAAGAAAGAAAGAAAAATAGAGATGCAAGATAAAGAATATTTTTTCTGAAATAGCCAAAATCATACTTAATTTGGGAAACACTAGTATAAATTTCAGGTACATGACAATTTTACTTGCTTCATCACTAATATTTGATATTGTATGGAAATTATATGCAAATGATAAGACTAAGAAAAATAAATGAAGTTATTTATATTGAAAAATAAGTCAGAGATAATTATCTAATTGAAGATTAAACAAATTTCTATATAAGAAAATTTCAATTTAAAAGATATAAAAGCTAATAAGCAAATTCATTAAAGTGACTTATAACAAAATATTTGCAGTATATTCCTAACTAACCAGTGATCAGTAACTAAAAAATAAATAGAAAAAGAGTTCATTCACAGCAGTACAAACGCTATGAAGTAATGAGAAATAAAGATTAAAAAATGACCTGGAAAGGACAATCAACGCTTTACTGAGGGACATAAAGATTTGTGTAACTGGAGAAATATGTCATGTTCCCTAAAGATATTTCTATTTAAAAATGTTAATTTCTGACAAATGAATTTATGAATTTAATACTAATCAAAGGCCAAATGAGACATTGACAAAATGATCTTAATATTCATCTGAGGGTCTCAACTGATGAGATGAACCTTGGATATTTTGGAAAAAGATAACGAGAAGGACTTGATCTACCAGACATACAAATATTATAAAATAATAAATAAAATAGGATAGCATTATATAGAAATTAATTTATGATGAATGGGGTAAAATACAAATTTCCACAAATATACCTATACATTTGATAGATAATAAAAGTGATATTTCAAAGATCAGAGTGTTATCACTGAATTTAAAAGACATCATCTGGTTAATGCAAACTGTGCCTGCAGATTCTTCACCTAGTTTCTGAAAGGATATAACCCAAAATGGAATTTTTCTGGTCTACTTGAACTCATACATGAAAATGATCCTTTCCCAATAATCCTTTCTTGGAACCCTGGGAAAGTCACAAGACATTGAGACTTTTATCTCCTAAAGAATTTGTCTTTTAGCTATGGGACTGGCCTTACTCATCTATATGGCTGGCCTGCCCACCCATCCATTCATCAGGGAGGTGAGAGACCCCATCACCTTGGCAACAGTTATGTGACAATCTACCTACCCATCTATCTACCTACTGTCCATCACAGTGATGTCAGTTCTCTTGCTTACCTTCCCCCTTCCTGATGATGTAAAACAGACCACCACTCAATCATCTTAATGACCTGCCCCCACCAAAGGAAAGGTTATAAAAAATTCAACCTCACCAGCTGTTGCATGCCTCTGTTAAGCTCTGGCCTGGCCATGCTGCTCTCTGAGTTTTGCTGGGCCATGCATTTCTTTAAGAAGCTTTCGCCCCCCTCCCTAAACTTGGGGAGGTGAATCTTCTCTCTCTCTCTCATCTACTTTCTTTTTTTTTTTAATTTGAAAATTAAGTGATTTTATTGACCTTTTTTTTTTTTTTTTTGAGAAAGTAGGATTTATTGAGAAGATAGAAATGCTCCCACAGTGGGAGGGGACCTGAAGGGGTTGCCCTCTCTAATCTACTTTCTAACTGTATTTTCCAATTTAATTTTTTTTTCTTTTAAAGATGTGGGGTACAATTCAGGGTTAGATATACAAATGCTGATTGTGCAGGTACCCTTGTTGAAAAGGTGTGCCCCTCCCTCCCCTGGAAGTTTCCCCCAACTGCCAGTCCTACCCCTCTCCACTGGCAGTTTCCCACTACTGCCAATCCCTTTCTTATAGTATTATAATTGTTCAAGGTCCGCTTAAGAGTAAGAACATATGGTACTCTGTTCTTTGTTTCTGTAATAGATCACTGAGTATGATAGATTCTAAATCCATACAAGTTGCTGTGAAGTCCATATGCTTGTCCATCTTTATGGCTGCATAATATTCCATTGTGTATATGTACCACATTTTTAAAATGTATTCCAGCTTCGATGGACAGCATGTTTGGTTCCATGTTTTTGTTATTGTGAACCAATTTAATTTCTGTGCAATTCTTTAATCTTACCTGCAGCACCAGCTCACTGACTTAACAGTTTCAATAAATTACCATTATTTCCCATATTCCTTTCTGCTTTTTTATTTTGTAGTACCATTTGAAAGTAAGTTATAAATACTATATTTCACCTTAAAGATTTCAGTATGCATTGCCCAAGAAAAAAGACGTTTTACATAAATACCATATCATTTTAATGCCTAAAAAATTACTAATAATTATATAGTATAATATGATATGATATCCATGCCATATAAAAACATCCCAAGGACAATTTTATTACTTATTTTATTATATTCAAACCAGAATACATCCCAGGTTCATATATTCCATTTGACATTTTTTTTCAGTCTTTTTTTTTTTTCTCTATTTATTTTAATGATGTGGGGAATGAGTCAGGATTACATAAGTGGTCTATGAACAGGTGAAGTTTGAGCCTCCCATCGGTCCTCACTTACCCTGGTTTAGGATCAAGTACCCTTAGTGATGCTATGTGCTGCTCCTCCGCCCTCTCTTGGCAGTGTCCCACTACTGCTGATCCCTCTCTTGCAGTATTTGGATTAATGTCCAGTACCCACTTATGAGTGAAAACATGTGGTGTTCAGTTCTTTGATTCTCTGATAGGTCAGAGTATGACAGACTCTAAATCCATCCAAAAATATAAAATACTTCATGAATTTGCATGTCATCCTTGGGCAGGGGCCATGCTAATCTTCTCTGTATCGTTCCAATTTTAGTATATGTGCTACCCAAGCGAAAACTGTTTTTTTCTGAACCTAGTTCAGATACCCTACTTTTTTCCCCCATGACATTGAATTTTTGAAGAGTCCATGCTAGATTTCTTACATTGTCTTACAATCATTTCTTTTAAAGTCAGGTTTATTGGGTTTATTATTAACTTACATAGTGTAAAATTCACTTTTTTTTTTTTGAGTTGGAGTCTCACTTCGTCGCCCAGACTGGAGCGCAGTGGCTGCTCCCAGCCACCGCAGCCTCGACCTGCTGGGCTCTGGCAATCCTTCCGCCTCAGCCTTCCAAGTAGCTGGAACTACAGGCGCGTGCTACCACGCCCAGCTAATTTT
>CAUYQG010200759.1:0-11395 GCA_963574415.1 Tarsius wallacei | reverse complement strand
TTGTGGTCCAGAAACAGAACCATGTAGGATGGTAGAAGCTTAGACTTCTGAACTCTAGAATAGGAAGAGTTTCAGTTGATGAGAGTTGTGTGGGTACAGTGAAGTAGGCCCCAGGCTTCCAGTGCTGGCCTTGTGGTTGGGCTGGCTGTTTGAAACCAAAGGCCAAGAAAAGGAGCCCTTTCTAGGGCCTTAAAAATCTATAGCTCTGGCATAGGGCTATGCCCAATAACCAGCAACTGCCCCTGACGGCGGAAGAGATAAGCTGGGCCTGCCATCAGTAGCACATGCTGGTCAAGAGGCTGGACAAGAACCCAAAACTGCCCACACATAGCTTGGTTGAATGGTAGCCTCGACCAGGTGAGGGCCATCAGAATTTCTCAGGCAAGAGAGGTGAGCAAGGGAAGAGGGATGAAAACCCCCATCCAAAGGAAATTTCCACTCAAAGTGACATTGTAATTGGGTGTGGTGGCTCACACCTGTAATCCCAGCACTTTGGGAGGCCAAGGCGAGAGGATTGCCTGAGCCCAGGGATTTAAGACCAGCCTGGGCAACTTGATGAGCCCTCATCTCTACAATAAATCAAAACAATTAGCTTGGCATGGTGGCGCAAACCTGTAGTCCCAGCTACTTGGAAGGCTGAGGTGGAAGGATCATCTGAGCTCAGCAGATCAAGGCTGTAGTAGGCATAAGCATGACCCTGAACTTCAACCTGGGTGATAGTGAGACTCCAACTCAAAAAAAAAAAATTACATTGCAATTAAAATTGTAAAACACAGAGGAGAAACTTGTGCCTTAATAAACGATAGCCAAAATATTCACCAAATCAGAGAATTCATTCCTTAGAGAATAGAAATAATACAATGATCTGAAAAACATGCTATCTTTTTTATACTCCAATTAGCACAAGCTCCAATGTGCTAAAGAAAAAAAAAGCTCCAGAAAAAAAATACATAAAAGGAGAGGATTATGTAACCAAAGCAGGTGGATATGGGAAAGAACCAGGATATTAACCACAAAAGAGACACCTGCAGCTGCAAGGGGATCTCTTTCTCTGTCCCTTTCGCTGTGCGTGTGCTTCGGGTGGTGTTTACACCAAGCATTCCTGCATTGCATCAAGCAGCCACGTTTAAATCTCTTGTTTACACTTTACTGGCTGAAGGTTGTAAATGTTTTATGAGCCGCTGAGCTTGCAGCATTACTATTTTATTGGAGGATTGGATATCTTTTCTTCATAGCTGCATTACTAGTGAAATTGTTCTTCCTCTTCAAAATGTTAACTTCATGCTTGTGAAATGGCCACTGGCAGGATGTAAGTAACTATTCAAAATGGCCTGGTCCATTTGGTACTAGGACTTTTTGATTTTAGTGTCTTTGGATTGATCTACACATAATTTAGGGAGGGAAGGGGATTTTCTGATACTCCAAGAAGTTGATTGAATACAGGTCTTCTGGATTCACTCTGTGGTGCTGAACTGTATTATTTTCAAACTCTGGCAACAATCCAAAGAACCAGTCATGAATTTCCATGGGCATCCATCAGGATGAAGCATGCAAGACAGAGAACAAAGTTACTCAGAGCATCCTAGGCAAGCCACGTGACCATTCTGAACACCAGTTTCTTCATCTGTTCTGTCTCTGACCTTTTTTACCCTCCCTTTTTCCAAAACTGAGAACCAAATAAGTTGGGAAAATGAAAAGGGGAAAAAAATGACCTCATCCAGAAAACTAGAAGACTTGTCCTTCATGGTGAAAGATTGACATCACAATGAGAAGTCATGCTCACCAACCACAAATAGCAAATATTCTCCCTAGCTTCCCAAAGGGAATCACACTGGAATACTTTCTTACACTCTCCCACGTCTCTGCTCACACTGCCGCCTTAAAAGTTTCTTCTCATCTTCAAACCCAAGTCCATTTGTCACCTTCAGACTTTCTAGACTAAACCATTTTTCCCTCACACATAAGTCAAGTGAGAATCTTTCCCTTAATGCTATCTTCACTTTAAGTCTTACTTCATCTACTCACTCATCTATTCATTCAACAACCTTCTACTAAATATCTGTTATGTACCACAGCATTGCAGGTAAAAAGGTGAACAAAATGCAATCTATATTCTTAGGGTTCACATACATTTATTTCCATATTATATATGTAAGGACACATATACATCCTTATATATGAATATGCATACCCTTACTTATCTGTTTATATATAGTAATGTCAGAGTACATATAAGAATATATATGTATCTATACATAAATAAGGATATATATGTGTATATATGGCAATAAAAAATATAGTATAGTAACATGTATATTTATATTATATATTTATATAGTAATATTAAGTACTGTTGTTATTTTCACATTTTTACATGGTTGTTTTACCTGTCCTGCCCATTGACACTAAAGTTATGATGGGAGACTATTCTGTTACAACTCAAGAGCGCCGTCATCTGTCTCTTCCACTAGACCAAAGCACTATAGAGGACTCTGTCTTCCTTCATGTCATCACCCCTAGCATAATGTTGGAAGCAGTAGGTGTTCAGTAGGGACTTGAACAAGTGAAATGCGCTGTCATTTTTCGGAATGCCTAAGTCTACTGAAGATACTTGCTCATGTCTACAAAAAAGGAACTCAATCTTTTTTTTTTTTTAATGGAACATGTTAAAGTGGAATTCATTTTTAATTTGGAGCTTTGCATTTTGTTTTAGATTTATGAAAATTTCAGGGTTTTATGGTAATTTAAACAGTTTTATACTAGGTAGCCCTAGAGTAAAATAAATCATTGGAAAGTTTCTCCTGTATAAGGAAAAAGTAAATGGACTCACTGGATAGAGAACATAACTTTGTGCTTGTCCATGTCATAGAGTTTACCTGTGCCTTTACTGTTATATTATACTCTCACTATCTATAGACTACCTGGCACTGTTGAAATAGAAAACTTAAAAGCCTCGTTATCAAGAGAGGTAGCAAGAACACTTAATATGATATAATGTGGCTGAGCTCACTAAAGCAAATGGTGTCACCTGTTTAGGTAAGTAATTTTGAAAATTTCCTTCCAACCCAGTAAATGTTGGTCCAAGACTCCATAACTAGAAAATCTGAGGTCATATTTTCTGTGACAATTAAAATAAGACTACACTTCAAATGTAGGTTAGAGAGGCTTTCCCCAAAAGACAGCAAATATTTATATTCAAACAAAATGACTTTGCCCACACAGGAGTAGAAAGTACTTAAAATGAGATAATCCTCAAGTCAATTCTGAAATCATTTGCTTGAGGCAGCACTTTTAAGCCTTATCTTTTTTTGCCAGAACAGTGTCCAAAATCCTCAGCAAGAGTGAACTGATGTTTTTGAGAATACTTCGCAAATTTTGCCCGGTCGCAGTATCTCAAGCCTGTAATCCCAGCACTCTGGGAGGCTGAAGCGAGAGGATTGCCTGAGCTCGAGCAACATGGTTGAGACTTCATCTCTACAATAAATAAAAAATTAGCCCGGTGTGGTAGTACGCGCCTGTATTTCTGGCTACTTGGAAGGCTGAGGCGGAAGGGTGGCCTGAGCCCAGAAGGTCAACGCTGGGGTAGCCATGAGCATGCCACTGCATTCCAGCCTGGGTAACGGAGAGAGACTCCAACTATAAAATAAAACACATAAAATAAAATACTTTGCAAATTTTGATGTACTCCGTAAAGTTAGCAGGACTATTTCTCTTATGCTTTGAGATTCTGACATCACTTTCCGTGGTTCATCAGAGCTCGATAGCTCTAGTAATTCAGAGCTGCATAAATATGGTTATTAAAGTGGAGTCATTAGAAATGTGCTCAGACAAAAAGAGCATTTTCTGAAGGACAGAAAACACAGGTGTGTCTCTCTTGGAGTGTTTCGAGTAAGGGCTGTATTCAGTCTCCTGCTAATGAGGACATCCATGGGCCCTCAGGTGTGAATGTACAGTTGTTGCAATGTCTCTAAAGCAACCCTAGTTTTTAAAAAAGACGAAAACTAACTACAAAACAGATGGGCAAGTGCCCATTGTGGACCTGCCCTGTCAGTCCACCCTCCTGCTACCGTGGTTGCACTTGCTTCTATGGTAATTCCCAGGCTCACAGTGGTCAGATAAACACTTATGCAGAATGTAGACGGTTCTAAGGTGCAGCATCAATGCTCCAGTCTCTACTTTCCTGTCTGGATATGAGAGAGGATGACACGGACATCCAGAAGCTTAAGAAGAGAGGTAGAGTCTAGGAAATTCAACCTGCAACCACGTTTACCAGGGTGAACTGCATTTCTTTGCTATCGCTGTGAGCTGACAGCAACTGTTCTAGAAGACTGGTTTTGATTTATTTATTTATATTTATTTTTGAGTTGGAGTCTCACTCTATTACCCAGGCTGGAGTGTCGTGTCACACTCACAGACACTGCAGCCTCAATCTGCTGGGCCCAGGCAATCCTTCTGCCTCAGCCTTCCAAGCAAAAAAAAGTGAAAAAAGCTGGCCAAACACTTAACCATTCACTTGAAAGTAAGTTGAGAGTTATAACATTTCCTCATTTCTGTTATGGCCAAAGTTGTATGATAGCTCATAACATTCCTTTTAGCTTATAGTATAGCTGATCTGTAATCCAAACTTGAGTCCAGACCAGGGGCCAAGAGCAACAGAAGAAAGAGAAAGGAAATAGACATATTTTTTTCCTGACCCAGATACAGTTCAGGTCTTCAACATATTTTTGAAATGTGCCACTTTTGAGCCCTTAACTATATTACTCTTCTGTAATAGTCCACCATGAGATGCCCAGTGACCTCCTGGTACATTGGTCCTGGTATCCCATTTTAGTAGCCCAAACCATGCTTAAGAATTACGTACAGGCTGGGCTCAGTGGCTCAGCCTATAATCCCAGCACTTTGGGAGGCTGAGGCGAGAGGATTGAGCCTGAGGGCTTGAGACCAGCCTGGGCAACTTGGTAAGAACTCGTCTTTACAATAAATCACAAAAACTCGCCAGGCACTGTGGCACATGCCTGTAGTTCCAGCTACTTGGAAGGCTGAGGCAAAAGGATTGCCTGAGCCCAGCAGTTCGAGGCTGCGGTAACTGAGCGTGTCACTGCACTCTAGCCTGGGCGAGAAGAGTGAGACTCCAACTCAAAAAAAAAAAAAAATTATGTAACTTCACTTCCTCTTTTTCAAAAACCAACAAAGACAATTAAATCAAACAACAAATGTAATGCCTTTCCCTTAATGGTGTTTCATAATAGTTATTCATATTTATTGAGTACTTACTATGCACTAGGCACCAAGTGAAGTTGGCTCAATTTTCCACCAAGCCAGATGCCCACAGAACTGAAGCTTAAGAAACTAACATTTGTACAGTGAGACGCCTACTACCTGTTGACCACCTCCTCTTCCTTACCCCTCCCTCGTTCCTGTTTGTCCCTATTTTCCATCCAGGTCATATAAGCCCTTCACTTTAGCAGGGGAGGAGGGATGGATTTGAGGTTTGGCTCCCATCTCTCCAGCATCACCCATAAAACAAAAAAAGCTCTCTTCCCTGTAAATACGCATTGTCTTAGTGACTGGCCTTCTGTGCGGTGAGCAACAGGACCTCAAAGGAACCCTTGGAGTTCGGTCACAAAGCTCTGTTCTAAATACTTTAATGAATGAACTCATCTAATCCAGGCCAACAATTCTGTGTGGTAAATTCCATTGTAACTGTCTGTCCATTTTACAGATGAGGAAATTGAGTCAGAGAGGTTAAATGATTTGCCCAGTGTTACACAGTCAGTAATTGATGGAGAAGATTTTAAAAGCCCAATGGTTAGACTCGGATTAATGTCTTAGGTACCACGCTAGATTCTTCTCTGCTATAGACAAGAGCTAAGAATTGAAGCAATCAGATTTAACCAATCCACACTTGGGAATGAATAACTGATAGATGTTAACCTTCCCTGAGAAGTTTCCACTTTTAAATAATGTCCTTGAACCAAAGGTATTATAATCAACAAGTTTTTGCAAAGTGCCTACTATGTGCTGGACTTATGCTGGATAATGAGCATTCAAAGATGAATTAGTCACAACCCAGATCTGCTGCTTTGGTTACAGACCCAAGTTTTGGTCATAACTGGATCTGAATCCTGACTCTGCTGTTTAAAAGCAAGCGATTTAACTTCCATGGACTTGAGTTTCTTCCCCCTGCAAAATGGGATAAAGCAATAGCTTTCTGGGATGGATTCAATGAAATAATGGCTGTAAAGCATTTGACAAGGAAGTCAGTACATAGTAAATACTCAATATGTGGTAGCTATTATTATTTTGAACTTGCTTCCTGGAAACATATAAACAAAAATGACAAAGTCATCTATAAATGCTGTAGCAGAAGTGTAAAGTGAAAAGTGACAGTACACTGGGGTGTTCTTCAGACTGTTTCTTACAGAGGCCAGAGGCCCAGACGTTCACACACACAAGTGGGTGGGAGTGTGGGTGTAGGGAGAAGCAAGGATGTCTCCACCAGCCCTGCCACCCCTGCTTTCATTTCAACAAGAATAGCTCTGGTTTTGTCCCATGTGTGTGTCAATATTGGCCTTTTCTGTCATACATATCTCATTTCAAGAATGGATTCTGTTAAAATCACCATCTAGAAAAGATTCCTAAGTCTAGCCTTTCAAATTGTTTCTCGGGAGGACTTTGGCTAAGCCCTTTACTTTCTCTGACTTCACTTTCCTCTAACCTAATATGAGGGCATTCGATTTTCTCTGACTGATTATTATTTTTTCTTCAAGGTATAAAGTCCTGCAAGTTTTCGGACATGAGTGAGAAAAAGGTATACTACTCCAAGCGAGCACCGATGCTGGTCTGATGGTTAGTTTCTATGCCTGTGCCATCTTTCTCCAAATCTAAACTCGGCGACTTGCAGAAGCTTCCAGGCTGTCCACTGTAGCTCTCAAAGTATTAGGAGGAGGGCTGTGTGTGGGATGTAGGTTCTGGCAGGGACTTCACACATTGGTCAACTCTCAAGCAAGTAATCTGAGCTGGAGAGCAGCTTTCTCTAATCAGAATCACCACACTTGTGTCCTCTCCAGACCAGCTGTTGAGTTCATTACAACCCATGAGTTCAAGGAGAAAAGACAATAGCAGTTGTGGTTGACCCTTGAGCAATGTGGGGTTAAGGGCATCAACCTCCCACATCATTGAAAATCCATGTATAACTTTGACTTCCCAAAAGCTTGACTACTAATCGCCTACTATTGACTAGAAACCTTACCAATTACATAAACAGTCAATAGACACATACTGTGTGTCATGTGTATTATATACTGTAGTCTTAAATTAAAGTTAACTAGAGAAAAGAAAATGTTTTTAGGATCAAAAGGAAGAAAAAATATGTTTCCTATTCATTTAGTGGAAGTTGATCATCATGAAGGTCTTCACCCTCATTGTCTCATGTTGAATAGACTGGCAAGGAGAAGGAAGAGAAAGGATTGTTTTTTTGTTTTGTTTTATTTATTTATTGTAGAGATAAGGTCTCACCAAGTTGACCAGGCTGGTCTCGAACCCACGGACTCAGGCAATTCTCTCACCTTGGCCTCCCAAACTGCTGGGATTACAGGCTTGAGTCACCATGCCTGGCCAAGGATTGTATTTGCTGTCTCAGGGTGGTTGAGATGGAAGAAAATCCATGGATAAGTGGTCTCACCAATTTCAAACCTGTGTTGCTCAAGGGTCAACTATTATTTTTTAATTGTGGTAAAAAGAAACCATAAAATTTACCATCGTAACCATTTTAAGTGTATAGCTCAGTAGTGTTATATAGTCACGTTGTTGTGCAACAGATCTCAATAATGTTTTTTTTTGTTTTGTTTTTTTGAGTGGGAGTCTCACTCTGTCGCTCAGACTGGATTGCAGTGGCCACTCCTGGCCACCGCAGCCTCGACCTGCTGGGCTCTGGCGATCCTTCCGCCTCAGCCTTCCAAGTAGCTGGAACTACAGGCAAGCGCTACCACGCCTGGCTAATTTTTTGATTTATTGTAGAGATGAGGTCTCGTCAAGTTGCCCAGGACGGTCTCGAACCCGCGGGCTCAGGCAATCCACTCACCTCAGCCTCCCAAAGGCATGGGATTACAGGTCAATAATGTTTTCATCTTACAAAAATGAAACTGCCCATTGAGTACCAACTTCCTATTTCCTCCTCCCCTATCCTCTGGCAGCCACCATTCTACTTTCCTCAAGTTTCATCTGTGTTGCAGCTTACAACAGAATTCCCTTCTTTTCCAAGGTTGAATAACATTCCATGCTGTGGATGGACCACATTTTCTTTACCCATTCATCTGCTGATAGACATTTGGGTTGTTTCATATCTTGGCCTTATGAACAGTGCTCCAGTGACCAAGAGTGTGCAAACATCTCTTCAAGATCCTGCTTTGAACTCTTACATATACGCAGCCTTGTGATTGCTGGATCATATGGTAATTCAATTGCATCTATTTTCGGTGCGCTCCTGCTACAGGCCACCTGGGAAACTCAGGAGAAATTTGCAGATCACATCTGAGAACTCTCATGCTGCTCAGAGCTTCCTGGTTTTGTTCCATCAAAATCTATCAAGAAATTACTGCTCCGAGAAGAAGGAGTTAATCCAAGTCTGGGGAGATGCCTGCTCTTTTGAAATTCCCAGCATGCTACATATGATGTGAGCTTATAAAAACCACATACTTTCTGATGCTCCTTTGGCTAAACCTCTGAGGCATTCTAGCGTTGGCCCTTGCAACTAGAGACCACAAGAATGTCCACAATGCAATTTAAAATATGCCAATTCTCACTTCACTCATCTGTAAACTAAACGATTTGCACAAAACCCTTGGCAGTCTCACCTCCCTTATCAGTGGAAATCATTGAGAAGGTTCCAGTGATTTAGAAAACATCCAGGCACCACTTCTTGAACACCAAGTGGCAGCATTGTATGAAGTTGATTTTGTTGAATCGTTTATTCACAACACTCAATAACTGAACCACCAGGTACCATGGTGACAGAAATGAAGGTAGATGGATGGGAGTTATAGAAAGACAATGGGTCCCCTGTCTTTAATGTTAATTAGTTGGCCCCTGCCATATATTCCATCTGTTCACATACTGTGACCTCAACATACATGCTGCTTGAGGAAAAAGAACAAAATATATATTAAGCAACTAACAAGTTGGGAGTTTTAAAAATTGATCTAGGAGGCTGATATTTAGAGAATATTTCTTCTAACTTTTGAAAACTAGATGAAGATATAAAATTGCCAGTAAGGAGAAGTTATTTCTATTTCTTATTTTCTAACTATCATGTATACTTTATAGGACAGGCTGTTGTAGACAATTACCAGTCAGTTATTGGCCAATCAGATATGTGCACCCTGCCTTGGTCCCGGCACCACTGTGGGTTTCAGCAGGGATGCCGCTGTCTTCAAATGCTGGTGGTGTTTCTTCTAACTGTCAAAGCAATGACCCAATCAAAGCACCTGAACTGAGTTAGACGCATGTATAGGATGTAGGTTTTTTAAAAGTCCTAGTTACCATTATAAAGTCAAAGTGTTTAGATTCAAGAGACTTTTGTTTTATTTATTTATTTGAGTCAGGGTCTCACTCTGTCACACAAGCTGGAGTGCAGATGGCTCGCCACAGCCTCCTGGGCTCAGATGATCCTTTCATCTCAGCCTCTTGAGTAGGTGGGACTACAGGTGTGCATCACAAGAGACTTTCAAATATAAGAAAGTTCTCAATTGCATGAGTATCTAAGTCCCAAAGGAAGAGTTAGAAGCTTGTAAGTATGAGCTTCAACAATTTTCCTACAGAAAAACTGACCAAGAAGGGTATAAGAAACACAAATACATATCATGAGAAAACAAAGCAGATAAACAAACAACAAAAACAAAACTAGGCCGGACAGGTGGCTCACGCCTATAATCCCAGCACTTTGGGAGGCCGAGGTGAGAGGATCGCCTGAGCTCGCGTGTTCGAGACCATCCTGGGCCACTTGGTGAGACCTCGTCTCTACAATAAATCACGAAATTAGCCAGTTATGGTGGCGCGTGCCTGTAGTTCCAGTTACTTGGAAGGTTGAGGCGGAAGGATCGCCTGAGCCCGGCAGGTCGAGGCTGCGGTGGCTGGGAGCATGCCACCGTCCTCCCGCCTGGGTGACAGAGTGAGACTCTCACTCCAGAAAAAGAGACAAAACAAAACTAAACTAAACTAAAAGATGTTTGGAGAGGGGAAAAGTTCATATGAAAGTTTTCTCTACAGCTATTTGCAAACCCTAAGCATCTTACACTGGTTGTGGAACAGGAGTCCGTGAACTCTGACTTCTTTTCATGAAGAAGATGAACTTGAGTGGCTACTGTACCTCCTGTGGGGAGCTGTGGGGAGCTGGTTGCTTTCCATGAGCTGAAAGTTAGGCCTAAATGGATGAATGTATAACTGAGCTGTGTTTGTGAGGTGGCCAGCAGAGAGAGAGAGGGAGGGAGGGAGGGAAAGAGGGAGGGAGGAAGGGTGAAAGGGAGAGAGGGTGAGAAAGAGAGAGAGAAAGAGAGAGAGAGAGAGAGAGAGAGAGAGGTTCTTCAAGGGACTGCCTGAGCCAGGGTTCCAAATTCCTCCCCAACTGGAAGATATAAGGAGGCTTGTACCATTATTGTCTGAGCCCATTATTTTTTTTAAAAAAATACTGTTTATAAGAGACAGAAGAGCAATAGAGGTCAAGTACGCAGTTTCTGCAACAAGACTGTTTTTTTTGTTTGTTTGTTTTTTTGAGTTGGAGTCTCACTCTGTCGCCCAGACTGGAGTGCAGTGGCCGCTCCCGGCTACCGCAGCCTCGACCTGCTGGGCTCCGGCGATCCTTCCATCTCAGCCTCCTGAGTAGCTGGAATTACAGGCATGCGCTACCATGCCCGGCTGATTTTTTAAAAATTTTATTGTAGAGATGAGGTCTCGCCAAGTTTCCCAGGCGGGTCTCGAACCCGGGGTCTCAGGCAATCCACTCACCTCGGCCTCTCAAAGCATGGGATTACAGGCTGAGCCATTGAGCCTGGCCAACGAGACGGTTTAAGTGTAGACTCTGGCTCTACCACCGTGGGTTGTGAGACAGGCAACTCATCCTGTGCCTCAGTTTTCTTATCCTTCAAAAATAGGCAGAATATGCAACAAGATGAATGAACCTGGAAGACATGCCAAGTGAAATATGACAGGCACAGAAAGACAAACACTGCGTGATTCCACTTCTGTGAGATCTCTCGGATAGGCAGACTCGTAGAAACAGTGAGCAGCTTGATAGTTGTCAGGGCCTGGGTGGGGAGCAAGGAACAGGGTGTTGTTCAATAGGTATAAGGTTGAAATTATTCCATATAAATAAGTTCTAGAGCTCTGCTGTACAACACTG
>CAUYQG010200754.1:0-21217 GCA_963574415.1 Tarsius wallacei | reverse complement strand
CACACCCGGCTAATTTTTTTGATTTATTGTAGAGATGAGGTTTCGCCTGCCCAGGTGGGTCTCGAACCCGCGGGCTCAGGCAATCCACTCACCTCAGCCTCCCAAGGCACGGGATTACAGGCTGAGCCACCGAGCCCGGCTGTAAGAGGGTTTTAAAAAAATCAATAATAGTTATGTTTCAAAGGCTACACCAGCCCAACATTATTGTCTAATCATCATTGTGATCATTGTGAGGTTCACCATAATCATCATCAAAGCAGCAACATATATTACTGAGTACATACTGGGTTTGTGACCTTTAGGCTTTTGAGTGATAATTACTTGGAATTCGTATATTCATTTGAAGCTCCCAATGATATTAATAGCTACAGTTCCATGGTTACCCACTTTCCTGATGAACGAACTAAGCCAAGAGACTACAGTAAGAAAAGTTATTTAGGTTACTCATGATTTCATAATAGGAAGCATCGGGTCTGGACTTTAAACACAAGACCATGTTTTTAAGAACTTCTGGACTATAAGCAGAGATAAGCGATTGTCTTTCTCTTTTTCTGTCTTCACCTGAAGTTCAGGGTCTGCGTTCCGTTTTAACAAACAATACACTGGCTGTTCCCAATTCCTATTTTGTAATTTATTTTTAGAAAATAACAATGACCTTCTTTGTGTATGCGTTGCAGACATACTTCTCATTTACTGGGTACAACATACTATTTTTCTACTGATTCCTTACAGCTATGACTGAAAGTTGTCAGTTCCTCAATCTTTTGAGACCTATGATTGCATTGTGGTGCACCTATGATAACTCCAGTCCCTTCTTCTGAGGAAAATACTGCCCGTTTTCTTTGCAACCAATAAGCCTGAAGTCTGAGTGTACATAAAAGCAAATAATTGTAAATTTATTGAGTGTTTACTATCTGTCAGGTGTTATTCTTAATGGCATGCATATACAAATTACTTTAAGTTTCACAGTCTATCTCTAAATATGGAATTATTATCTATACACATTTTACAAAGGAAGACACTGAGGCCTAGAAAAGCTAAGCCCAGTTGCTCAACACACAGCTAGTAAGTGGAGCCTACCTCCTTGCTGCAGTCCTGGAATGCTCAGGGTTGCGGTGCTGAACTACTGCTCAATGCCCCTGAAGTGGAGCACTCTCTTCACTGAAATAAATAACAGTCCTCTTGCCTATTTTGTGTCCCACTTTGTTGAATTTGTCCCAGAGGACAACATCATGGTGTCACTGATCACTAACAAACATTTCTGTGAGATTTTTCTCACAGATTTTATTCCTAAGACCGAGGTCTAGAGAATCATCAGCCACGTTATTCAGATTTTCAGTACTCAGCACCAGGCCTGGGCACCCAAATCTCTCTTCTCATATTAGATTGGTTTGCCAGTATCTCCCTGTTACTGCCATTTCCCAGCCTATCCCTTATGCCATCCAGACGGAACGAGTTTAACCTAAATTCTAGGATAGGTATGTTCATATTCAGATTCAGGCCATGGGGTGTGTATAAACCATCAAGACTTTCCAAGACATAAGAGAAAAGGAAAGACAGAAAGTTACCATGAAGAAGAATTGGAATCGGTTAGGAGTCATGATGTTGTTTTCAATTATATACAAAATTAAAATAACCCGAAGGAAGCATTGTAATTCATCATATTAATGCCTATGAGCATTCAGTTGTTTGAAAGGCTCTATCTGTTTAGAAGATTTGCAAGGACAAATTTTAATGGTCTTATGCTTGATTATGCCTTTAATTAAAACTATAAAATCACAGCACCTTAAATAAGTTTGTGGAACTAAAAATACTGGCATTTGAAAAACAAAACTGACATATTTTTTCATCTAAAAGAGTAATAAAACAATGTTTAGTTCTTTTAACATCATTCGAGTAATTTCCTTTAAAATTATATATCTAAGGAGAAGTACAGTACATTTTCTGTAAATATTTATAAATTATAATTCCATATAATTCCTAAATCCAGTATTCTACATGAGCAAACTCAAGTCCATTGGTCAATTATTTTTTAAAGATCATTTAAGTTTATTTTGGCAGTTTATGTAACAAATATAGGCCATGTGTTTAACTGCTTCTCACCAAATATCCTATAAGGTATATTGAATCCTGTGAAATTACTATTGTTCTACTCTTTTATACTTACAAAATGGTGATTACACATAGTTTAACTTAAGTTTTGATCTCTGATCATATCCACCACAGAAGAAGAGCTGTAGGAAATACTATATATTCAGAACCATTGGCAAAATTCGAGAAACAGTACATTTTGTCCTTAGTATTTGTCTAGCTTGTTCAGTGACTTTTAACTGAACCCTAATTCATTTTTCCTCAGAGATTTGAATGTTTTTTAGTCTTCTCTCTTCCATTTCTGTAGTCACATCTGCCATTTTTCAGCTGAAGTGGAGAAAGGAATAAGCAATCTCACTGAATACCTGAGTTTTGCAACAATTTTATATTTGAAAGGATGTTGTATTTGAAAAAGACCCCTGTGTTGTGAATATAAATATTATTTAATAGTTACTTGAAGGTATTGTCTATATCGTCAACTAAAACTATAAATAATATATGCTAAACTGTCAAGGGTCTGAAGCTTTAACGTGAGAATTAGGAAATGTGGAGCTACAATGCTTGACAATTTATAAACTATGTCACATTTACTGAATATATAATTATAGAGTATCTACAATTTTCTAGACTAGACTTGATTTCAAATATTTTGTCCCACTTACCTTGAGAGCATACTTGCTATTGTCTTCCTCATTTCATTAACAGACAGTTAAGAAATTATACTTACCACTTGTTAGACGAGGTCACATCTGGCAGAAAAATTAACAAAGAATTAATAGAGTAGTTCTTCTTCAAGGACAGTCTTCAGACACGTAGAGAATTTTAACCAGAATGCATGAATGAGATAGCTATTCCAAGCAAGAGGGGAGGATTTCTGCAACATTGAGGGGACATTAGACCAAGGAGACTTGCCAGAGAAGCCACATAACTTATGTATGACTTTGTTGATAAAATTTACAAAAAATATGCATAGCAAGAAACAATAATTCATTAAAAATAAGTACTACCTACCTAAGTTTTTATTTTTTATTTTTTATTTTTGAGAAAGTAGGATTTATTGAGAGGACGGAGAAGCTCCCACAATAGGAGGGGCGCTGAAGGGGTTGCCCACCTCTGGAGTTGAAAGCTGGTGCTTATATAGCCCTAAGTCCAAGCCGACTGGCTAGCACTAGCTGTGAGCTGTTGCTGTTCTGATTGGTCAGTATTAAGGACAAATAAGTTCTTATTTTAGTGTAGACAGAAGGTTATAGATGTCTATAATGTTTTTGGGAGGGTTAGTTTTTACCCAGCAAAAAGACAAATGAATATATATTTTCATTTATACATCAATTCTGGTTTCTAACACCGTCATGCAAATCTTTACCTTCTTTTTGGAAATATATATTCTTAAAAATATATTTTTTTCTGTAAAATTAGGAGAAAGGGACAGAAAACTGTGGACTTTTTATTAGATACCACTTGGATGGAGATGAGTGGTCAAATTCAGAGAAAATTTTTAAAAAGCATATGCAATATAATAAGTTTGTGCATGAAAATTATGGGATCTCTTAGCAAACAAAATGATATAAAAATATTCAAACAAAAAAAAGTGAGAGAACGAGAGACAGAGTTATCTCAAAGGAGACTAAAAAGATCTTTAAATGACAGTGTAAGCCTAATCCAGTTCTAATAGTCAATATTTTGTGGTGTAGTTCAAAGAAGAATACCATTAAAGCTCTATGAAAAAATAGTCATACGCAATGTCTTTCAAAGATTTAAATAATAAAATTTTTATGAAAACACAAAGCTACCACAGGAATATTTGGGGTAGTAAGTATAGAAAGACTTGTGATACATAGTAGGTGATTACAGATGGTACACAGTGAGTGATCCATAAATATCCATTTTTGTAAACATGTGTAAACTTCAGCTATGAAGATAGGTCAAAACTAGGGACAGAGAACATTGCATTGCAAAATTGTATTACTTATATTGATATTGTTTCCTTTAAGTTTAGTCTTAACAGGATCACTTCCATGGATGACAGCAATAAACATTCAAACTTTGCCCAACACACTCACATATACACATACCCACACACACACAGATACACACACACAAAACCACAACCAATCTTTTTTTAATGTGAATATTATGTTTATTCTGTATTTATCCACCACAATGCTATGCCCAGTAGCTAGGCAATCTATATGAATTTGTGAGGTCGATGACAAATACAAGGTTACAAGACACTTGTAGAACATATAGTATGAAAAGGTAGCACAGTGCAGTGGTCAAATCTCAAAAGAGATTACAGGTATTTTTGTTCTGTTTTGTTTTGTTTCCCAGGCTAGAGTGCAGTGGCAAGATCACCACTTAATACAGCTTCAGCCTCCTGGGCTCAAGCTATTCTTCCCCCTAGCCTGCAAAGTAGCTAGAACTACAGGCATGTGCCACCATGCCCAGCTTATCTATCTATCTATCTATCTATCTATCTATCTATCTATCTATCTATCTGCCGTCTATCTATCTACCTACCTATCATCTATCTATCTATCTATCTATCTATCTATCTATCTATCTATCTATATATCATCTATCTATTTATTTATAGAGATGAGGTCTTTCTTTGTTGCATAGGCTGGTCTCCGACTCCTAAGGTCATGTAATTCTCCTGCCTAGGCTTCCCAAAATGCTGGAATTACAGGCCTGAGCCATCATACCCAGCCAGATTACAGGCATTTTGAGTATTCTATTGTTCTTAACTTTCTTGTGCTTTACAAGTATTATATTGTTTTGTTTTGTTTTTGCAAGTTGAATGTTGGTGGCAATCTTGCATGGAGAAACTCTATTACCATCATTTTTTCAACCATCATGTGCTCACTGGATGTCTTTCTGTTACATTATGGTAACTCTTTCAACATTTAAAACTTATTTCATGACTTTTGTATCTGTTATGGTGATCTGTGATCAGTGAATTTGAAGTTATTTTTATTATTTTTAGGGGTATTATGAACTTCGCCTATATAGAGGGTAAATTTAACAGATAAATACTGTAAAATCTTTGTAGAACACAGGGAGAGTGGACTTAGTATAAAAGATCCTGGAATATTTGGGATGATAATTGTGCATTGTCCTCAATTTACAGTTGCCAACTTCGTTAGTCCCTAACAGACTCAATCTGTCCTTTGAAGCTTTTAAGCCAGGTGTAGTTTTCCAATATAAGTCTGTTTCATCTACATTGAAATCCTGTGGCCAGCTTTATTAATGATCTTAGCTAGATCTTCTGGATAATGTGCTGCAACTTCTACATCAGCACTTGCTGCTTCACCTTACACTTTAATTTAGAAATGACTTATCTCCTTAAATATGGTGCACTAACCTTTGGTAGCCTCCAACTTTTGCTCTACAACATTTTTACCTCTCTCAGCCTTCTTAGAATTTAAAAGAGTTAGGACCTTGCTCTAAATTAGGTTTTGGCTTAAGGGAATGTCGTGGCTGCTTTGATCTTCTATATAGACCATTAAAAAACTTTCTCTGTATCGACAATAAGGCCTCTTCATTTTCTTATCATTCATGTGTTCACAGGACTAGCACATATTATTTCCTTCAATAACTTTACATTTTCATTCACAGCTTGACTAACTGTTTGACACAGGAGGATTGGCTTTTGGCCAATCTCAGTTTTCAATATGCCTTCCTCGCTTAACTTTATCATTTCTAGCTTTTGATTCAAAGTGAGAGACTGGTGACTCTTCTTTTTACTTCAACACTTAAAAGTCATGTAATGTTAGTAATTGGCTTGGCTTCAATATTGTTCTGTCTGATGGAATAGGGAGGCCCAAGGAGAGGGAGAGACATGGGTAAAATTATTGGTCAGTAGATTGGTCAGAATATATGAGGTGTGACCCTCCCCCACAAAAAATGAATTTTACTTATTAAAAAGTTATGTATCTAGTCTTACGTATTTAAACTTCAGTCATCCTAGAAATACTGTCTGTTCGATGCAATACACCTATCGAGACACTTTTCCCACTGCTCAAAACAGTTTTTGAACTTGTCAAGTTTGATGCCTTTTAGTGCTTCTGCCATTTTTTGTTTCACCTCTTCCACATTAGCAAAACGTTTCCCTTTAAGGACTTTTTTCATTCGGGGAAACAAACAAACAAACAAAAGTCACTCAGGGTGAGATTGAGTGAATAGGGAGGGTAGGGCATGGGGTTTATCCTGTTTTTGGTCAAAAACTACTGAACATTCACTGCCCATCATGAAATAGACAAATACACTGAAAGAATCTTTTCCCCCCCAAAAATTAACTGAAGCTGAACACAGTCTCTCACAAAACTGGTACAATGATATAGTTTGGTACCTAGAACACCTACCTAGCAGGGGAAACTCGGACTACAAGGGGCCCACCCTCCAAAAAATAATTCTACTTTATTCTGTGCCCCCCTTCATATGTATACTGTGTGTGGGTGTGAATTCACTGTTTATGCAAATGAAAGGAGCTTTTGTTCCTGGGAACTAGAAGAAATAAAACTCAGTTGAATGGAAGTAAAGGTTTGAATTGTAAGTCAGCATGTTTTATGCAAATATTTAAGACCCAAATTGCCTATTTTCCTGTGTCACTTAGTTTCAAAAAGGAGAAAGGATCAAGGGACAGGGAGAGTCTCAAGTTGCAGTCATGAGCAATAGAATCCATTTTTACCCCAAAGCAGAATGTCGTCATATACTTCAAGAATACATAAGAGGATATTTAATTGAGATGACCTCAGAAATATAACTGATGCCCACACGGTGATTGATTGGAAATCAATATAAACTACAAGAAAAGAGGAACATGGCCCTAGTTGAGCCTCCCCTAAAACATTATCTCACAATGCCACCAAATGTTTCATTTGTATATAGGAATCTACAATAAATGAATGGAGAAGATAGTCAGTCCTTTGGGTATGGAAAGAAATGGCCATTTGCATTTGGTAGTAGACCCAAGAAGCAGCCTTGCTCTCCACTTTCAAGGTATGTATGTTGATGCCACAGTTTACTTATCGAAAGCTAGTTAAAGGGATTTTCCACGAAATTTTGTTTTGTTCAGTACTCTCCACCTGTTAATAGCAACGGTTAAACTAGGTAAGGAATCTTTGCTTTCTAAGGATCCTGCACTGAGAGGATGGAGAAAGTGATATAATATTGATCTATGAACATGATAAATAGCTGAGTTCTGTGGAGCATATGCTGTTCAGTTACTACTTTTGTACAGCTGACTTTTATTTAGGGCTTAAGATCTTGTTTTTTGAAAAACCTAAAAATGGCAAGAGGCACTACAACTTCTGGAATGTCATATGCCTATTCAGTAACACTGAGGAGAACTTTGCTCTAGAGCACATTGTAGTGAGTTTTTCAAGGGTAATTTTTTTGATGTTTGGGTCAAAATGAATCATGGCAAGGCTTTCAGTGCATCAATCTGGAAATTCAATAATTCTTGAAACTTTGAATTTAAACAGAGCCTTGATTAGTACTTGAATAATATTTAATAAATTATTATGGTAAAATAGAGAAAGATACCCAAGAGATTTAATCACGTAAACAGGAGACTATAGTATTTCAGCATCTAGAGAATTCACACCTTCAGTTGAAAGCACTCTTTCCAAAGCAAATGCTTGGGAATGAAATTTCTCAATAAGTGAATTTCTTGGAAAGCAAGGAATTAAAACGGGAAAGAAATTATATTGAACTCCCCCTTCGTATTTTCCAGTGCATAACACATTACGAGAAAAAAGGGAGGGGCAGTTATCTGGTAGGGAAAGATCTACTAGAAATATATATGCGTACACAAGCACACTTATGTATTTATACATTCTAATAGGGGAGTAATTACAGAAAGGTCGTTTACTTGTATTATAGTAAGTAGAACCTGAAGTTATTTGCCAGAAAACTCTATTTTAATAGCAGTTCTGTCAGTAATTAGCTATATGACTTCAAGGCTTAATCTCTCTGAGCCTTAGTTTCTACAATGTAGATACTAATTTTTCCATTACAATGTTGTTATAAGACATTGATCTTATGTACATAAAAGTCCTCTGTGAATTGTGATAAATTTTACTGATTCACATCATCATCAATCTTGTGATATTTTATGTACATTTGACAAAAACACATTTTTTTAAAAAAGAGTACAATTTTAAGGTATACAAAAATTTTCCTTACTTCCAAAATAAACACCTTACAATTAATTGTACTTACAATTTGTATAACTCATGCCTATAAAGAAAATGCCATTTCCTAACTCAATCTATCTATAGAAATGCTTAGAATGAAACTGAGTGCATAAATATTGGGTGAGCACTTTTCAAAAAACACATAAATTGTCTTTCTAAAATATAAAAACATGGAAGAGGAGAAAACCGAAGGCTCAGAGGGATTGCTGTCTTTGTGTTCTCCAACAATGAGCTCCTATCAAGGAGGATAATGAGATTTTATATTTGCACAGCACCTGTTTAAGCAGACTTAGGCAGAGAAGGAAGTGCACTTTGCTCCAATGGCCTCAGCCTGGAAATGCTAAGAAAAACTCTGGGAACAATCAAAAAAATTTGCCTTAAATTAGTTGAACCAGCTTTATGTCCCATTTTTGTGAATAAGCTATTTTTAATGTTTGTTGTAGTTACTTACAATACATAGCATGCACATCAAAAGTTTGAGTTTGGTTTTTGTTTTCTATTGTGATTATAGAGGTGAAAAGATACATATTTTTCCTGGTCTTTAAGGAAATTTGTTACAATTATTCCTAGAATATTTTTAGAATTTTACCAATTGTGATTTTTTAAATGCAATATATATGATTTTGAGTTGGCTATTCTTTGAGATCAACCTGTCCCAGATAGTATCATAAAAAGCCATTGGGGTTCAGCAAAATTGTGTAGCAATTTCTACTAATAGTAGAATGCCTTCTGTTTTCACTCAAGCTAATTGCTTTTCTTAGTTTTACTATGGGAATTTTTATTAAGCAAATATCACAACTGTGGTTAACGAGTACTATATCATAATTTATGAGCAGTTGAATTTTTACTCTTCAAAGCAGCCATATTTCAACTTTCTTCTACAATGGAGGTGATAGCTTGTCTCTAATGGCCGTTTTATCTTTTGGTCTACTATAATTCTTTTAAAAAATGTATATACTAAAGTCATTCATTTACATTAGCTGATGTTAAACTGATCAGACTAATTTTAAGGTCAAATGCTTGTAATGTATACTTGTCTTTAAGACAGCAACCGTTAAAAACTAGAGAAATACTTAAGTGGGAATATAACAATTTCAGTATTAACCAGATCCTGGCTTGAAACTCAGCTCTGCTCCCTATATCTGTGAAAAGTTGAACAAGTTACATAGCCTTTTTGCATCTTTTTTTCTAATTGTAAAATAGCTGAAATAAGTTTTACCTTTTAAAATTATGATAAAATTCAAACAAGACAGTTCTTAAGTCTTGGCAAGAAGAAGTTGCCTAATATTTTAGTTTTCTTTCCATCACCTAATTGTTCAGTAGCTTAATATATAGTATGCAAAATTACCTAGTAGAATTTAACTGGAAATACTTATTTTTAATATTAACATAAGGCAGTTCAAACGTGCCATTTATAAATTTACTCAATAATTTATTTGTATAAAAAATTATGTCTTACACTAACAGGAGACTATTCCTATTTAAGCCAAAGAGTTAATTATCATATACTATTCAGGAGATTGTGCAAATTTTAAGGATCTATTACAGAAGAACTTCTAATTATTAGAAATCCAGAGGATAATTAGACAATCTAGCCCGTGTCCTTTAAGATTTTCATTCTTTGATAGATACAATGGCATAGACGAACCTCAAACAAATTAGGCAAGTAAGACATGCCAGACACAGAGAACCACATACTCTGTGATAAAAACAAAACCATAGCAATGGAAAGGTCAGTATTTGCCAGAGTCCGGGGCAAAGGGAAGAAATGAATGCAAAGGTGCACAGGGAAACTTTTAGGGCTCATAAAAATGTTTTCTATTTTGATTGTGGTGATACTTACACAACTTTACACATTTGTCAAAAATAATTGATGTATACATTTACATCAATGTATTTTATTATACAATTATACCTAATACATATATACCTTTTTAATTTTTAAAAAAGTTTGAAAGAAAATAAAATAAACCAACCATCATTGTTTATGAGAATATCTATATTTTTAAAAATTGTTCTTGTTTCCTATTACTGTGTGTCCTGTTGTGTGTTTTATATACTACCAAGAAGGGTAAAAATCAAGCTATGTGAGGCTAAGGTTAACTATGTGGAAAGAACTTCAAATGGCATAAAATTAATTTACATTCAAATTAGGGTACTTTGTAGTAACTAAATGATAGATTTTAGAAGTGCAAAGAGTATACATAGATGCTTATCTTCATTGTGAATTATTAAAAGGCTTGACATACCTGCACATTTCCTCATCAATATGAAAAATTAAACTTCAGGGACTGACCTTATAAATAGATCAGAGGAAGCAGAAGGACACTGAGAATAAGTTAACGACATTTCCAGATAATCAAGCCTAATAAAAATGTAGTATTTGAATGTGAAATATGCAGAATAAATCAAATTCAAAGGTATATTCCAAGACTTTAAATACCCTGTGCTGAATAAGAAAAGAGTAACCTGGTAAATCTAAGTCTTGAAGGGATACGTACTTGGATGTGTGTGTTCATGTACGCACAAACACTCACACTCACTCACACACACACACACACACACACACGAGTTTATTATCAAATCAATTAGGGCACTATTGAATTAGACAAAATAAAATCAGTTTCCTTATGTCAAGACCTCAGAATCTTTAGCATGCTAATCTGCATTGTGATTCTTATCGGAGAAAGGCATGTACTAAAAAATGTGTGCCCCAGTTAATAGACTGTGAATTCATTTACCAAGGATCAGCTACTGGAACTTATATTTGAAAAATCAACTTTGGAAAACCTAGCTTAAAGCAGTGTGTATTTTCACAGAGAAGCCCTTTCTTAAACATGTTGAGCACAGTTCCCTAAACCAGGTCTCAATCTTTGAATAAGTATGTTGTTTCATTTGTTCTGCTTAGTAAATGTTAGAAAGAAATAATTATTTTGTTACTTGTTTTATAATAGACTATTGGAATGGGTTTATTTGTATATGTGCAATTTTTAAAAAATAATTAATTATAAAGTGTGTGTATATAATTTAGCTAATTTTAAATAGCTCTGCTCTCACTTACTCTCTAAATCTAGGCAAAGCCAGTCAGGTTTACCCCAGACAAGCATACCCACTTACCTGCAAAGGGACTCTTTTTAAACAAGAGGAAGACAATCCCCCATGGGTCTCTTGCATTACTGCATGTCTTATGGACAGTGGCAATGGCAACTTTTTACAGCATGATCTTTTGGAGAACATTGGTATAGCAGCAGCCTTGGAAGATATAGTGTCTCCTTCCAGGGCACAGGACTGATTTGTCTGCAATCAATATAATAAAGAAAATGTTTCCTTTCAGGCAAAGGTTTGCTGAGTAACCTTCTTTAAAAGAGCAATTCCTAGGCTCCCTTTAAAAACTCAAGGTTTCTCAGCATGAGGCAAATACATCTGCATGTGGAGTGTCCACCTGGGCTTCTTCACATCATGCCTCTGGGTATCAGTGTGCAAGGGAAGCACCATGAACATCACGTTCATGCTTCCTGTGTGGTGCTATGAGTAATACTATCCTTTGTCTCTGACCCAGGAGTCTCGTATCTTCTGCTAGCATCCATGAAACAGTGACAGGTAAACTTATTAGCTTGCAAATAGGATAAAATATCAGGCTTTTCATAGTTCTTGACAGCTGTAACATTTACATGGAGCTGACATTTTCAGGTAAATATCTTCTTATGTAATAGCAGGAAAGGTTTGAAGATGTCAGTGGAGGATTAAATGATACAAGATGGGAAAGTTGTAAGGAGGCTTAGTCTTGTTCAGAGAACCAAATATATAGCATTGGTTCCCAGGGACAGCCAATGTAAGACACAATGAAAAAGTCAGAAGGAATATGCTACAGGCAGAATTTCAGAACACAGAGGTTTGATTTTATGATGCAGCTGAACCCTCTACATAATTTGTAGGGCTTGCAAACAGAAGAGGGTGGCAGGAAGCCCAAATGTGGGAGAATCAGGACAAGTATATCCTATAAGTTTGAAAAAAAATCAGAAAGCTAAAATAGTTCTATGGCACATCTTTCTTTTGGATGCCCTGGCATGATCAAAATATGCACTGCATGTTTGCAATTCTAGAATAGAAGAAAGGATTGGAAAGATATCTTATAGGAACAAATTGCAAAGCTCAACATTCCAGAATTAGAGAAATGAGGTAGTACTGTCTACAGTCATACCATCTAACAGAAGGTATTTCTATATCATCTTGTTCTTTTTTTTTTTCTTTTAGCAAAAAAAAAAAAAAAAAATCCCAAGGCTTTGAATGATAAAAACTGACTTGTTATTTAATACCATGGTAGGTAGAATGATAGCCCTATAAAATGCTCATGTTTAATTCCCAGAACCTAAAATATGTTGCAAAATATGGCAAGAGGGATCCTGCAGATACAATTAAGGTTACAAACCTCAAAATGGGATGATTATCCTGGATAATCTGGATGGACCTAATCTAATCACACAAACCCTTAAAACTGAGCAGAGAGCATTTTTCCAGCTAGAGACAGGAAGGGTGTATCAGAGGGGAAGCCAGAGAGATTTGAAACTGAGAGGGACTAGTCCCATTGTTCCTGAGGAACACCACATGAAATGCATACAAAGCAAGGTAGGCAGCCTCTGGGGGTAAAGACTGGGTTCCAGATTATGGTCAGCAATGAAATGGAGACCTCAGACCTACAGCCACATGGAACTGAATTCAGCCAACAATCTACATGAGCTTCAAACCACCCTCCCACCTCAGTATCCTGAGTAGCTGGGACTATATGTATTTGCCACAATGCCAGGATACATATTTCTTTTTTTTCTATATTTCAAATTAATATTTTTTAAAGATGGGGTCTGACTATGTGGCTTCATCTCCCAGAGTCTCCATGAAAAGTCAGTTTTCTGAGGCCGGGTGCAGTGATTCACACCTGTAATCCCAGCACTTTGAGAGGCCCAGAAGGGAGAATTGCTAGGGCCCAGGTTCAAGACTAGCTTGGACAACACAGCAAGACCTGGCTCTACCAAAAAAAGTACAAAAATTAGTCAGGTGTTATGGCATGCCTATAGTTCCAGCTACTATTCAGGATCACTTGAGCCCAGAAGTCAAGGCAGCAGTGAGCTGTGATCATGCCAACTCCAGCCAGGGTGACAAAGTGAGACCCTGACTTAAAAAAAAAAAAAAAATCAGCCTCTGAAACTAAGAAGTATCCATCTGTGATAAACTATACCTGCTCTTCTGACCTGCAGAACTACAGAACTATGAGATCATATGTGGATATTGTTTTAAGTGCTAAATTCATGGCAATTTGTTATGACAGAAATAGAAAATTCATATAAATACTATTACCTCTACAACCACTGACAGACAATTTGTATGAAGCTTTTGTATTTGAGGATTCAAGCAGTGACGACCCAATAAGCAAACCTGTGGAGATGTTGCCAGTTTTTAATTCAAGTGTCAGTTATTTGCCTACAGACATTTGTCTAGTAAATGAAGTAACTTGATGAATAATTGAAACTTTGCTATTTGATACCTTTTCAATTATTCAATAACAAAAGAGAATAACAGTATCATTGCCAGAGAGTTTAAATAAATATTGTTCTCCTGAATGTATTTAACTCTTATACTGTGACTGCAATGTCAAGGCTATCGCAAGTGATGGTGAAGATTAGAAAACTTCCTTTGAATAACTCTTTTAGGCAATGAACATGAGGTCATTGTGGGTTAGTGAAGCAAGAGGTTAGTATTTGTATCTTGCCCAAGAAGTGATCTAATCCTTCTAAAAGGATCTTTCCTATTACTTTTGAACTAAGGAAGATAAGTTTCCTTAGAGAATAAACATTTTGGCAAGTCTAAACAGGATTGAAGTATTGAAATCTATGCTTTGGGGAGATGAGAATCAGTTAATTCACAACAAGATTATTAACAAACCATAGGAAGGTACTAAAGAATTACGAAGAGAGGAAGGGTCTCTCTGGGGTACAGTGAGTGCTTTTGAGTGATCATGTTTACTTATTTGCTAGCTCTGAGTCAGTACTCCTGAGGAGAAAATTTGTTTCAGGGTCATTAACAGGTCTTAATTCTTCACATGGTTTCTCTATAGCTTTTCATTTAATATTGCATTTCAGTGGTTAGTAATACAAATTACCAATTACGTCCTTCCAAATGTAAATATTTCGGAAGCAGAAGTTTCTACCTATTTTTGTTGTTGTTTAGAGGCAGGGTCTCACTCTGCCACCCAGGTTAGGGTGCAGTGGTGCAATCATAGCTCACCGTAACCTCGAACTTCTGGATTCACACCACACTCCCACCTCAGTGTCCTGACTAGCTGGGACTATAGGTATGCACCACCATGCCAGGATACATATTTCAAATTAATATTTTTTTAGAGATGGATCTGACTATGTTGCCCAGGCTCTTGAACACCTAGCCTTATGCAATCCTCCCACCTTGACCTCCCAAAGTGCTGGGATTACAGGTATAAGCCACTGCACCAACCATCTGCCAATTTTTAATCTTTTGACAACATCATCAACAACAAATGAGATAGAATAGAAAAAAAATATGCTGGTACCTCCCTAGAAAATGTCCTACCACTCAGTGGAGAACATTGGGTGCCTGCCAGAACTTTTTGCAGAGTTGCAAGAAGGAGAACATGAAAATCATCTCAAGCCGATAAAAACATTTCCTATTTAAAAATGTCCTCAAAAAAGGGAATTTCACAGTGTCCTGTGATGACGCATATCAATATAGCATTTTCAGAATATTTATTTTTATATATAATTCATCCACTAAAATCTGTTGCTTATTGAAAAATATCATTCAATAAATATTTATTAAGTACCTACTATAGTCTCATTCTTCCTTTCCTTTAGACGATTTTATTTAGAGATGATTGACGTATCAAAAACTCACCCTTTTAAAGTGTACAATGGAATGGTTTTAGTATTTTCACAGAGTTGTACAACCATTACTCACAATCTGTTTAGAACATTTTTATCACTCAAAAAAACCCCTCTACCTATTATCAGTCACTACCTTATTCTGCCCTCCTCAAGCCCCTGACAACCATTAATCTGCTTTCTGTTTCTATAGATTTGCTATTTTAATTATATATATACATACATATGTGTACATATATACATCACACAAGATATGGTCCTTCATGACTCAATTTTTTCACTTAGCATGATGTTTTCAAGGCTCATCCATGTTGTGGATTTTATGGCTAAATAGTATTTCATTTGTATGGCTATATCACAATTTATTTATCTATTCACTAACTGATAGATATTTAGGTTGTTTCCACTTTTTGGCCATTATGAACAATGCTGCTATAATCATTCATATGTAAGTCTTTGTGTGAATGTATGTTTTAATGTCTCTTAACTACATATGTATAAGTGGAATGATGACTTATATGGCATGATTAACATTTTGAGGGACTGTCAAGCTGTTTTCCTAAGTGGCTGCACAATTTTGCATTCCACTAGCAGTGTTCTATACATCCTCAACAACACTTACTACTGTCTGTCTTTTTTATTCCAGGCTTCCTAGCAAGAATAAAGTTATATCTCATTGTGATCTTAATTTTCCAGTAAATAATTATGCTGATCATTCTTTCATGTGCTTATTAGCCATTTATATATCTTCTTTGGAGAACTATCTACTCAAATACTTTGTCCATTTATTAATTGGGTCCTTTATCTTTTTATTATTGCGTTGAAATTGTTCTTTATATACACTGGGTACAAACACTAAACCAGATACATAGTTTGAAAATATTTTCCCCAATTCTGTGAGGTTTTTTTCCCCCCACTTTCTAGGTAACATAATTTGTAGCACAAAATTTCTTAATTTTGGTAAAGTAAAATGTACCTTTTTTTCTGTTGTGTTGTTGGTGTATTAGCTAAGAAATCATTGCCTAATCCAAGGTCACACAGATTTATGTTTTCTTCTAGGAGTTTTGTAGTGTTAGCACTTACATTTAAGTCGCTGATGTATTTTGAGTTAATTTTTGTGTATGACAAAAGAAAAGGGTCTAACTTTATTCTTTAGCATATGGATACCCAGTTGTCTCAGCACCATTTGTTGAAAAGACTATTCTTTCTCTATTGAATTGTGTTGGTATTCCTGTCAGAAATCAATTCACCATAAATGTATGGGTTTATTTCCAGACTCTTAATTCCATTCCACTGATATATGTTTATACTTTTTCCAGTAACACACTGCCTTGGTTACTATAACTTGAGAGTAAGTTCTGACATCATAGCGTAAGCTATCTTAGTTTTTCTTTTTCAAGATAGTTTTGACTATTCTGAGTCTTTTGAGATTTCATAGGGATTTTAGGATCACCTTGTCAATTTCTTCAAAAAAAAAAAAAGGCAGCTAGGATGTCAGAATGTGCTGAAGCTGGGTATGGTTGCTCATGCCCATAATCCCAGCAATATGGGAGGCCATGGTGAAAGGTTTGCCTGAGCCCACAGGTTCGAGACTAGTTTGGACAACTTGGCAAGTCCTCATCTCTATAATACAGCAAAAATTAGACAGGCATGGTGGTGTGTGCCTATAGTTCCAGTTACTTAGAAGGCTGAGGTGAAAGGACCACCTGAGCCCAGCAGGTCAAGGCTGCAGTAGCTGTAGGGAGTGTGCCACTGCACTCCAGCCTGGGCAACAGAGTGAGACTCCAACTCAAAAAAAAAAAAGAAAAAGAAAAAAGAATGTGCTGAATAAGTAGATCAGTTTGGGTAGTACTGCCATTTAAACATTATTAAGTCTTCTGATCCATAAACATGGGATGTCTTTTTCCATTCATTTCTTTCAACAATGTTTTGGAGTTTTCAGTGCACACATTTTGCACTTCTTTTGTTACTTTCTTTTACTTTAATCACCCTAAACATTTAAAGCTATCTATTATTTTATGTAATAATCTTTTAATGACTTATCCCATGAATTTATTGCCACTGTGCCTACTTGATCAGTGAACTGTTGACCTACTTGAACTGCTATGTATGGAAGCTCCTCAAGGACATAAATTTTTCTGGCTATTGATTTTGATATCTCACAGTACCCAGTTAAAGCATAAAATACTTTATGGGAAGTCAATTTGTAAGGTCTGAATGAATAATTTTTCCTAAAGGTTAAGTTATTGTGGATTGTGGGAACTTGATAATGAACATGAAAATTAAGAAAATATTCCAAGAGATTTGGGGGAAGGTCACTCCAGAAGGAGTTGCTGAAGACTCAAAATATGCAGTCCCTGACTGAGAAATGACCTTTGGCTATATAACAGTCCTATAGTTCATAAATTTCTTGTTCTCCTCCACAAACCTGGACACCCATGATGGTCAGGGGTTTAGGCACAAGAAATCCCTTTAGTTGATGACAGGGGTCGGAAAATTTTTCTGTAAAGGATCAGATAGCAAATATTGCAGACTTTGTAGGCTCTCTGGTCTTTGTTACAACTACTCAGTTCTGCCATTATAGAACGAATTTAGCCAGAGATGATATATAAACAAATGAGTGTGGTGATGTTCTAATAACACCTTGTTCATAAATTTGGCAGCAGATCAAATTTAGCCAACATTCTGTAGTTATATAATCTCTGGTCTACCATGATATGCCTAGAACACAACACTGCCCTAACGGACCTATAGAACTAAACACCATAGGCACAAGATGTTTCAAAGACAAATCTTTTCCATGATTATAACTTGGAGTATCAGAAGCCCAGTTCCACCAGGCATTCAACTGCCAAAGAGGAAGGCTCTGTCAACTCTTTACCTTTGGTGACGACCCATTCCTGAGGAGGGAGAATCACAGGAAGGCAGAGTGAGTGGGGTTTATATAGCCAGAGAATGAGAAGCCTCAACAGCCCAAGCCTTCTGTATTAGTCTGCTCAGGCTGCCATAACAAAGTGCAACAGACTGAATGACTTAAACAACAGTTTATTTTCTCATAATTATGGAAGCTAGAAGTCTACGATCAAGGTGTCTGCAGGGTTGGCTTCTCCTGAGACCTCTCTTCTTGGCTTGTAGATTGCTGTCTTCTCTCTGTCTTCACATGGTCTTTCCTCTGTACAGGTCTGTGTTCAATTTTCTTCTTCTCATAAGGACACTAGTCATATTGGATTAGGACACACCCTGATGACCTCACTCTGCTTAATTGCCTCTTTGAATGCCCTATTTCCAAATACAGTCACAAGTTTTCAACATATGAATTCAGCTCACAATGCCTTCTCTCAGAGAAAACCCAGAAGCACTTAAGTCTAAAACCAACCTCAAAATCCCTATTTTCCTTTTGGTTCATCTGTTTCTGAGCCTGTACTGCTCACTTCCCCTCCTGTAGCCCCTACCAGTCATGTAGAATGTGGATTGCTTCCATTCCTCAACTACCAAAGAATAGATACAACCTCCAGCTTCTCCTTGGTTTCTCTAGCCCATTAAGTATGTTCAGGGCCTTCTGAAAATTTGTATAGGTTTAAAGCATGGTGTAGCAAACATCCTCTTTTAGAACTTAAATCTTGTTAGAAGAGACTGAGCCACACTAGAAGAAATGATTTTATATACAGTGAACCAAAGAAAGATTTGTTTATTTTATTGTTAACAAAACTAACTAACATTAACCTAGAACTTTACCATCAAAAAATATGTAACCATCTATCGTCACTTTTGATCTTCATGGTAGTCTGTGAGGGAAATAGGACATTCTCAATTTACCAATAAAGATTCTTTATTGGTATAAGAGAGTTTCTGTGATTTGCCTAAGGATATACAGCTAGCTCATAAAGTGACAAAGATCCAGAGCTCTGACTCAGACCCAGAGGTTACTGGCTCTAAATATTGCTCAGATATTTCAAGCTGCTCCCTCCCTATTTGAAACAAAAGTGAAGATGTGACGTTTCTGATTAAGAAACGCAATCGAGGCTGGAGGGTAAGCTCGCCAGAGGAGTGAAGAGCAGATCTGATACTAGGAGGAGGGGAAAAAGATAAAGATGAACAGGCTGCAGTAGTCAGAAAACACCAACCATGAGGGGGAAAGGTGTACTTTCACTTCCCCCACCTCTGCTGGGCTAAAGATCACCAGACAAAAGTGAGGGGGAGGGGGACAGAACGCAGAGGTGCCTGGGCTTGCTCCAAACCCATTTCCAAGAGGACAGAGGGCAGAGGCTATCCCAAGATATAACTGCTCTCTATTCCCATGACCACAGGGGTGCAGGCTTAGCGGTCTGTTCCAGACATTCCCAATGCATTTCTCTTCACATGAAGCCTGTGAGTGTCAGGCACCAGGAAGCCTGGGTCTGCCTATAGCCTGTTTATAGAAGAAATGGTCTGTGGAAGATAAACCTAAGGAGAAATCCTCACATCAAAATATTTTGTGTTGAAAGAAATTATACAATCCTTCCCCAGTCCTCCAGAAAGGCTTTTTATTTTCTAAAGGGCATGTTGCCTAAATCGTTCCAGCCAAAGCAGAGCTCTTCAAAGGCCTTCCACGGCTGCCCTTGGGAGATGGTGCCAGAGCACATTAGATTTTGAAGCTCTAATTTGAAAAAATGTTTCTAATTCAGATCCCACAGTTTCCTTTAGTAAATTTCATAGCATTATTTCTCATTAGACTTCCTGTTGGCACCATATATAATCCTGCCCTTCTTTTTACCCTTCAGATGGCAGTCAAGAGGTTTTGCATCCCTCCAATTCATCACTTAGCCAAGACATGTATAGCATATTGAGTTATTTTAGCCACTTTCTTTAGGCTTAAGGCCTTAATATGATCACTTTATCGTCCTCAGCCCTTTTCCGGAAAACGATCTCCAAGTTGGGAGGAATTTTAAAGATCAGCTTATTCCAGCCACCCAATTGATATCTAAATCCCATCTACATAGCAGACCAATGAAAAGAGCTCCAAATCACTCCTCAGCCTTCAGGTAACTCAATACTTTGTGAGTTAATCCTTTATTTGAGCAGCGAGATGTATTTTCTTGCACTTTTTTGTTCCAGTGGGGAAGAAACAACTGTGACTTTCAGCTATTGTTGCACTCCCTAAAGGTCAAAAAGAAGTCTGCCTTTCACACATACAACTTTTAAACTCATTGACTATCTCAAGACTCTAGCTGAAATCAGGTAGTAAGGGCATACATTAGTTTTAACTATGATGTAAGCAATTTGTTTACCTATCGACTCATCAGTTTGTCTGGAAAACACAAAGAAAACATCCAAGTGTTCTTTCCTGAAATCATTCCATTCCCCACAATGCCTTCTTTTGGTCATTGCCTTGCTCGCTCTCCTAGTACAGCCTCAATTTTCTCTGTAGTTTACCTATAATATTTTCTTAAATCCCTAATATATGGTTGGTAAGAAATCTAGCATGTGAATTTGAACCAATAAGTGAATATAACACTGTGATATGCTGACCTCTCCTGCTGACATCATGATATTCTATTAGAGACCTTCAATTTTTTTTTTTTTTTTTTGAGTTGGGGTCTCACTCTGTTGCCCAGACTAGAGTGCAGTAGCATGCTCACACCACTGCAGTCTCAGTCTACTGGATTCAAGTGAACCTTCTGCCTCAGCCTTGCAAGCAGCTGGAACCACAGACATGCACTACCATGCCTGGCTAATTTTTAAATTTATTATAGAGACGAGGTCTTGCCAAGTTGCCCAGGCTGGCCTTGAACCCCTGGAATCAGGCAATTCTCTCATCTCCACCTCCCAAAGTGCTGGAATTACAGGAGTGAGACACTGGGCCTGGCTGACTTTCTTTTTTTTTTTTTTTTATTTTATTTTATTTTATTTTATTATGTTATTGTGGGGTACAGTTAGGGGTTAGGCATACAAAAATGTTTCATTCAGGTACCCTTGTTGATATGAGGTGTCTCCCCATCCCCAGATAGATACCCACCACCATTAATCCCATCCCCCTCACCC
>CAUYQG010200753.1:0-11788 GCA_963574415.1 Tarsius wallacei | reverse complement strand
AAGAACAACTAGGACCTGAAACTGATAACAAAATACGATTTATATTATCACCAGAAAGAAAAAATACTTAGATATAAGTTTAACAAATTATGTACACGGTAAATACTAGGAAAACAATAAAACTCTGATGAAAGGAAATCATTGAAGATCTAAATAAATGGAGAGAAAGTCCTTGTCTATAGATGGACTTGATGTTGTTAAGATTTTGGTTCCTAGCCGGGCTCGGTGGCTCAGCCTGTAATCCCACGTCTTTGGGAGGCTGAGGTGAGTGGATTGCCTGAGCCCGCGGGTTCAAGACCCACCTGGGCAACTTGGCGAGATCTCATCTCTACAATAAAAAAAAAAAAAAAAAAAAAAAATTAGCCAGGCGTGGTAGCGCTCGCCTGTAGTTCCAGCTACTTGGAAATCTGCTGCGGAAGGATCGCTAGAGCCCAACAGGTTGAGGCTGCGGTGGCCGGGAGTGTGCCACTGCCCTCCAGCCTGGGCGACAGAGTGAGACTCCAACTCAGAAAAAAAAAAAAAGAGATTTTGGTTCTTCCTAAGTTTATATATAGATTCAACTCAATCTCAGTAAATAATCCCAGCAAATTATTTTGTGGATATTGGCAAATTGATTCTTCAGTTTGTATGGAATGGCAGAAGACCCAGTTAGCCAACCCAATATTGAGGAAGAAAAAATCAGAGGACTGACATTCCTCAACTGCAGACTTAGTGTAAAGTTACTACAATCAAGACAATGTGGTATTGTTGAAAGACAATAGGCCGTTGAAACAAAACAAAGATCTCAGAAATAGACCCACACAAGTGTAGTCAACTTACCTTTGAGAAAGGAGCAAACGCAATTCACTTGTGAAATGACATTCTTTTCAACAAATAGAATGGAACAACTGGACATCTATGTGAAAATTTAAAAAATGAATCCAGACACAGACCTTACACCTTTCACAAAAGTGACCTCAAAATGGATCATAGAGCTAACTATGACACATAACTATAAAACTTCTAAGAGATGTTTATATTTAAAATATAAGTAACCTTCGGTTTGGTGATGATTTTTTAGCTACAACACCAAAAGCACACTATTCATGAAATAAAAAGTTGATAAGTTAGACTTCATTAATAATGGAAAAACTTCTGCTTTGAGAAAGCTACTATTGAGAAAATGAAAAGACAAGCCACAGTTTGGGAGAAAATATTTGCAAAACACATTTGAGAAAACACTTGCATTCAAAGTATTCAAAGAACTCTTAAAACTCAACACAATGAACTGATAACCCAATTTAAAAATAGGCAAGAGCTCTAAACATACACCTAACCAAAGAAGATATAAACATGGTAAATGAGCATATGAAAAAATGCTCTATATTGTATGTCATTAAATAATTGCAAATTAAAACAACAAGGGAACAATACAAACCTGTTAGAAGGTCTAAAATCCAAAATGCTGATAACAACAAATGATAGGATTTAGAGAAATGGGAATCTCATTCATTGCTGATGGAATGCAGAATCATATAGCCACTTTGAAAGACAGTTTTATTAAGCTAAATGTAGTCTTACAATATGACCCAGCAATGACATTCCAAAGTATGAAATTAGTTGAACTCTAAATGAGTTAAAAATTTAAGTCCACAAGAATGTTTATAGCAACTTTAACTAGGTTAACGTGGTTAAGCAACTGAAATATTATTTAGAAGGCTACTGGATAAGCAAACTATGATATATCCAGACAGTGGAATATTGTTCAATAATAAAACGAAATGAACTATCAAGCCACAAAAAGACACGGAAAAACCTTAAATGCATACTACTAAGTGAGTGAAGCCTTAGGAAAAGGCTACAGACTGTATGATTCCAATCACAGCATATTGACCTGTGTTTTATTGTGCTTCACTTGATTGCACTTTGCTGATAAATTTTTTGTGTGTTGTTTGTTTGCTTTTACAAATTTAAGCTTTGTGGCAACCTTGAGTCAAGCAAGTCTATTGGTGCCATTTTTCCAACAGAATGTGTTTACTTTGTGTCTCTGTGTCACATTTTGACATTCTGGTGACATTTCAAACGTTTTCATTATTGTTAGATCTGTTATGGTGATCTGTGATCAGTCATCCTTGATGTGACTAGTGTAGTGGTTTGGGGTTACCCGTACCTGATGACAAACTTAATTGGTAAATGTGTGTGTTCTGACTGCTCTACCCACAGGCCATTACCATGTCTCTTGGATCTTTCTATTCCTTATAAACGATATTGAAATTTGACCAGTTAATAACCCCACAGTGGCCTCTAAGTGAAAGGAAGGGTCACACGTCTTTCATTTTCAGTCAAAAGCTAGAAGTCAACTTAGTGAGGAAGGCATGTCAGAAGCCAAGATGGGCCAAAATCTAGGCCTCTCTTGCCAAACAGTTAGCAAAACTGTGAATGCAAAGGAAGAGTTCTTGCAGGATATTAGATGTGCTACTCCAGTGAACATCCAAATAATAAGAAAGTGGAACAACCTTATTGTAGACATGGATAAAGGTTTAATGGTCTGGATAGAAGCTCAAACCAGCCACAACCTCCCCTTAAGACAAAGCCTAATCCAGAGCAAGCCCCTAACTCTTCAATTATGTGAAGGCTGAGAGAGGTGAGGAAGCTGCGGAGGAAAAAGTTGAAAACTAGGAGAGATTGGTTCATGAAGTTTAAGGAAAAAAACCACTTCTATAACATAAAATTGCAACGTGAAGAAGCAAGTCCTGATGTAGCAACTGCAGCTAGTTATCCAGAAAATCTAGATAAGATCATTGAGAAAGGTGGCTACACCAAATAACAGATTTTTAATATACATGGAACATTCTTCTATTGGAAGAGGATCCCATTTAGGATTTTATTTTAGCTATAGAGAAGTCAATGCCTGGTTTCAAAGCTTTGAAGGACAAGCTGACTCTTGTTGGGGCTAATGTAGCTGGCTACTTTAAGTTGAAGCCGATTCTCATTTACTATTCTGAAATTCCTAGGGCCCTAAAGAATTATGCTAAATCTGCTCTTCTTGTGCTCCATAAATAGAACAACAAAGCCTGAATAATAGCACATATGTTTATAGCATGATATACTATGATATACTGAATATTTTAAGCCCACTGTTGAGGCCTATTGCTCAGAAAAATTTTAAAAAATTCTTTCAAAATATTGCTGCTCATTGAAAATGCACCTGATCACCCAAGAGCCCCTATGGAGATGAACAAGGCTGCTTTCATATCTGCAAATACAACATTCATTCTGCAGCCTGTGGGCTAAGGAGTGATTTTTGACTTTGAAGTCTTATTATTTAATAAATACATTTAATAAATTGCAACTACCATAAATAGTGATTCCTTTGATTTATCTGGGCAAAGTCACTTGATAACCCTCTAGAAAGGATTCAGTATTATAGATGCCATTAAGAACATTTGTGATTCATGAAAAGGGATCAAACTATCAAAATTAACAGGAGTTGGAAGAAGTTTATCCCAGCTTTCATAGATGACTTTGAGAGGCTCAAGACCTCTGTGGAAGAAGTGGTAGAAATACCAAGAGAACTCAAATTAGAAGTAGAGCCTGAAGATGTGACTGAATTACTACAATCTCATGATACACTTTTAATAGCCAAGGAATTGCTTCTTAGGGATGAGCAAAGAAAGTGGTTTCTTGAGATGGAATCTACTCCTGGTAAAGTTGCTATGAACATTGTTGAAATGACACCAAAAGATTTAGAATATTACATAAACTTAGTCGATAAAGCAGTGGCAGTGTTTGAGAGGACTGACTCCGAACCTGAGGTAAGTTTTACTGTGAGTAAAATGCAATCAAACAGCATCACATGCTACAGAAAAAGTCTTTTGTGAAGAGTCAATCAGTATGGCAGACTGTATTGCTGTCTTATTTTAACAAACTGTCACAGCCACCCCAGCTACCACAATCCTGATTGGTCAAAGTTATCAATATCAAGGCATGGCCCTCCATTTTGCAAAAAGATTATGACTCGCTGAGGGCTCTGATGATTCTTAGCATTTTTTTGCAATAAAATATTTTTAATTAAAGTATGTACATTGTTTTGTGTTGTTTTGAGTTGGAGTCTCACTCCATCACCCAGGCTGGAGTGTAGTGGCACGCTCACGGCCACCCCAGTGTCCACCTGCTGGGCTCAGGCGATCCTTCTGCCTCAGCCTTCCAAGTAGCCGGAACTACAGGCACACACTACCACACTTGGCTAATTTTTGATTTAATTGTAGAGACAAGGTCTCACCAAGTTGCCCAGGCTGGTCTCGAACCCCTGGGCTCAGGAAGTCCTCTCGCCGAAGTGCTGGGATTACAGGCTTGAGCAACCACACCCGGCCTGTACATTGTTTTTTAAGACATAATGGTATTTCACACTCAATAGACAACTGTCTAGTATACATATAACTTTTATATGCGAAAACTTTGTGTAACTTGCTTTATTGTGATATTTGATTTATTGCAGTGATCTGGAACCAAAACTATAATATTTCCAAGATGTTCCTGCATATGACATTCTAGAAAAGACAAAGTTAAAAAAGATGATCAGTGGTTGCTGGGGGTTACAAAGGAAAGAGAGATAAATAGGTAGAGCACAGAGGATTTTTAGGCTAGTGAAACCATTTTGTTATATTTCAATGGTGTATACATGGAATTATGTATTTGTCAAAAACTGCAGATCTACAAAACAAGGATTGAGTTCTAATGTCAACTCTGGACTTTAGTTAATGTATCAATATGGATGTACCAATTGTAGCAAATGTGCCACACCAATGTAAGAAGTTAATAATAGAGGAAGCCATGCATATGTTAGGAATGGGGAAGAGGGTGTATATGGTAACTCTGTAGTTTATACTCAATTTTTCTGTAAATTTATGTGACTTAAGTATTAAAGTCTATTAATTTAAAAAGAAAACAAATCATTGAATTGTCATCTTTATTTTAGATACTTTGCATATCTAATGTAATTCATAGTAGTAAAGATTTTAAAAGGCAACCTCAGTGATGCTGATGAGTAGGATTCTGAGAAAAAGCAGGATGATTTCAAATTTGATGTGTCAACGCTGAATATTCAAAGTTAAAAAATTGAATTTTTAAAATCCATATTTTGTGACATTGCAAAGCAGTGAATTTTATTTCAGAAAATTGCTAATGTCTATAGATAAGAGCCTCTATACTTGCATCTATTTTGTAACTTTTTGACAATTTATTTACCTAGCATATACTTCTCTTTAATATAGATATTTCAGTTTCTAATAAAAAAAGACAAGTACTACATTAAATATATTAATAAACATTCTGAACTAATGAGCTACTTATCTTTATTGAATTGTGATTTATTTCCTTACATTTCAATATATTTTATTCAGTTTATCATCCTCAGAAATACTCAATTTTTCATTGAGTAGGACTTCATTTTGTTAGTTTCATGTTAGTATGTTGTAAAGAGAATTAAAACGACAGATGCTCTTTGTATTCTTTCTTTGAAGTAAAATTTTAAATATAATTATACTTTCAGCATTAAAAAATTCCAGATATGAGCTCCTTTCTAGTTCTTTTTTCTTTTTTCTTTCTTTTATTTCCCCCTCCCCTCCTCTTTTTCTTCCCTACTTTGTTTTCTCTTTCTAAATATTTTCAATTGTTTAATTTTCCAAGGAGTAAACATAATCTTATTTAGTGGTTGACATTAAGAGAAACCAGAAATTTATTACTCATAAAAATGAAATATAAAAATCCCCTTTTTCTTCAGGTTCTGGATATAGCTAGGCTCAACACAAATGTCTAGGGAGAATGCATCTGTTGCTATTGCATTTATTTTTTTTTGTTTCTCTGAAAACTTGGCATTTGCAAAATATCTATGATTTTGATTTGTCTTGGCCAAAAACCAGATTACCAAGGAATTACATTTTGAACATATTCAACTAAGAATTATCTTTGTAGCAACTTTTCCTTTGCCATATTGAAATTTTGGGAATAAAATCAGATTTTGTTTTAAAAACCAGCTATGATTCTTTCTAGTGCCAGAATGAATTTTTTGTGTGTGTGTTAAAGATGCATATAGCAGTGCTTATAATCTGTCTTAAACTTATTTTAGCATACCGTGAAGAAAAGAGCCCCATTTTTGCATTTGACAGACCTGGGTTCAAATATTTGTTCTGCCACTTATAATTTATATTTATTTTGGAAAGGACTTGCATGTGAAAAAGGCAATAGTAATAATTTCCTTATAAGATTATATAAGGTTAAGTGACTAAATATAAAAAAATACCTGACTGGTCAGGCATGGTGGCTCACACCTGGAATCCTGGCACTTGGCAGACTGAGGTGGGAGGATTGCGTGAGCCCAGGAGTTTGAGACCATGCTGGGAAACAGAGTGGGACTTCGTTTTTTTAAAACAATTTAAAAAAATTAGCCAGGCATTGCAGTGTGCTTTTGTGGTCCCAGCTACTCAGAAGGCTAAGTCAGGAGGCCTTCCTGAGCCCTGGAGGTTGAGTTCTGCGGTGAGCCATGAACCAGTCACCATCCTCCAGTCTGAGAAGACAGTGAGACTCTGACTCAAAAACAAAACAAAACAAATCCTCACTTGTACTACACAATTCTATAATAAATAAATAAATACTTTAAAAAGTAACATAAAAATAAATAAAATAAAAATGAAAGACCTTTTAAAAAATATATGACCCATAGCAGGCCTTTATTTAAGGGAACTGATCTCTCTTTTGTCCTTTACTCTCTGTATATGCAGGGATGTATGTATAAAGAAATATGTGTACATGTTTATATGTATATATGTGTTTATACACACACATATATGTGTATTTATGTGTCTCTGTTCTTCTCTTTCTTTTTTTCCTCATCTCTGTATATATGTACCACAATGTGCAATATTTTAAGTAGCCGTTCATTCCATTTGTTGAGTTCTGAAGGAAAGAATTCTTATGGAAAGGATATAGTTCTGGAATTCAGGAAATATGGATTCCATCCAGTACCACATGGATTTATTTTAAAAGTTATTATGTTTTTGTGTCCTGGTATTTCTGTAGCTTTTATTAACCTACCTGGAATGTTTATAAATCCTTAAAAGAAGATCTGATGGATATATTTCTTTTTTTTACGAATTCCCAGCAGTAACAGAGTAATAGTTTTTTGTTTTTTCTTCAACATGTAATTCAGAGAATGATATACTGCTATGTCTTGATTGGGATTCAAAAAGACATGGGTTGGTCTGCTTGAGAAGAGGTATAGGAATATAAGAAGCAAGATAATTTATTTATTAAATGTCTTTAAAAAGAGCTGTCAGTTTTGACAAGACAAATGATGCAAGGTAGGAATTGAATCTTTCTAAATAATTGTTGTTTGTGCGATTTAGTTTTTTACTACATAGCACGGCACCGTTTCTGGGGAAGGTTTGTACAGCCGAGCACTTTCATAATTGACTTGGATCTTTAAAGAACAGCAATTCAACAAAATGAGGAATAATAGTCCATATTCTCTTATAATGTTGTAGGCTTTGTAGCAAAAGCAGCGTTAATATCCTAATAAAATAGCCTGTGTATCTTGCTGAAATATCTTATCTGAATTTGTGTCTGTGACTGCTCAATAACTTGCTCAAACCTTTACCAATTGGCTGCTCTTGTCTGCAAGAGGATTGTTAACAAAAAAACCAGAATGCTTAAGCAAATGACAAAGTCTGTCAAGGTAAGTATTTATCACAAAAGCCTGAAGTTTTATTTTTTAGTGACTATTATTTTTTTTTGAAAAGACAAACTAGTTAAAACTTGTGTTTTCTTTATATACCTTCCATTTATGCAGACAAGGTAGTAAAGACAAATTTTGAAAAACACAAATGGATGGCAACCTTAAAATCTATTTGGAAGATTAATTAGTTACCCATTGAGTCTACTTTTAAGCTAAGGATGCAAAGTGTTATCTGGCACAAGGGACTAAGTATTCCTGGAATGAATATTTTTTGGTGGATGCATCTATGATCTAGCTTTGTGGAGTTGATAGTTCTATCCATACAACCATTATTACTCATTTTCTTTATAGCCATGAATAACAACATAAAGGAGCAACAAAGTAGTCTTGAGTCAGATACTATAGAATAGTCTGAAAGTATCTATTCTCCACTTATGTGACCTAATGGTCAATCCCACTTGATTCTCTTAAATGTTTAATGTTTTGGGTATTATTCACCTTAAAAGGCCCCACATTTTTATTTTGTAAATAATAAAGTATCATTTTTCTCCATATGAATTATATTTTAGTTTTGTCCAAAAAGCGCTAAATATATTAAGACCCCAAATCAGTATACATCAAATATCTCAGATAACTGCAGCTATAAAAAAGCGTTTGCTAATCTGCTGATCTGGGCACATTAGTTAAACATATTAAGATTCTTTTCATTCTAGAATACAAAATGATAGTTTTCTTTAAGATTTGTATTTTGAAATAGTCTAAACATACAGAAAATAGCATAATAAACACTCATATCTCAATTTGACATATGTTAGCATTTTGTTTTATTTCTTTGGATCTCTTAAGAAAAACAGTACCACAAATATAATAAAAGTTGTGTCTTCTCATCCTGTCTTTTTCTTCCTCTAGAATTATTTACTATACTGAAGTAGTGCTTATTTGTATGCTTTTATTTTTGTTTTTTGTGATGTTAAAATTTATGTAAGTGGTAGCATATCAACTCTGCCTTTTTTCTTTCAAAATTATGTTCAGGGTATTTATCCACATTGATACACACAGATCTGATGTGTTTTGTTTTGTTTTGTTTTGTTTAGAGACAGGATCTCCCTTTGTCACCCAGGCTGGAGTGCAATGGCACGACACTGCAGTATCAAACTCCTGGGCTTAAGAGGTACTCCTGCCTCATCCTCCCAAATAGTTAAGACTACAAGTACACCCGACCATGCCCGAAAAAATATTTTTTTGTTTCTTTTTTGTAGAGGCAGGGTTTCACTATGTTGCCCAGGCTGGTTTCAAATACCTGGCCTCAAGAAATCCTCTTGCTTTGGCCTCCAAAAGCACTGTGATTATAGGAATGAGCCACTGTACCCGGTCTAGTTTTGTTTTTTATGAACTAAGCCTTTATTGCGTTATAACTTGCATGTAGAAAATTGCACAAATTATAAATGTACATCGTGAATGTTCACACAATGGAGACACTTGTGTAACTAGTACCCAGCTCCATAAGTAGCACACTGATCAGTACTCTGTAAGTTCTACTCTCTTTTAGCTGCCTTTTTTTTTTCTTTTTCTTTTTTTTTTTTTTTGAGTTGGAGTCTCACTGTCTCCCAGACTGGAGTGCAGTGGCCGCTCCCGGCCACCGCAGCCTCGATCTGCTGGGCTCCGGCGACCCTTCCGCCTCAGCCTTCCGAGTAGCCGGAACTACAGGCACACGCTACCACGCCCGGCTAATTTTTGATTTATTGTAGAGATGAGGTCTCTCCAAGTTGCCCAGGCGGGTCTTGAACCCCGGGGGCTCGGGCATAGCTGCCTTTTAGTTACTATCCTCAACCTACTTCTCCCAGGGTAACCTCTAATGACATTGGTTAGTTTTGTCTGTTTTTGAACTTTATATAAATGGAATCATTTAGTATAGTCTTTTGTGTCTGGCTTCTTTTTCTGTATAGTAGGCATATAAGCTTTCTCCTTGTTATTGTGTGTAGTTAAGTGTCTATCTTGAATGCTTGCTAGCATTCCCTCCATTGCATGAATTGCTATCACTGCTTATTTATATTTGTTCTATTTGGTTAATTTTTTTTTTTTTTTTTTGCTATTGGGAATAATACCGCTCTGAAGATTATTGTGCATGTCTTTTGCATATTATGCATATCTGGGTACTTAGGAGTAGAATTTTGAGGGGGAGTGGTCTGGATCTCACTCTTGCACCCAGGCTGGAGTTCAGTGGCGCACTCAAAGCTTACTGCAACTTTGACCTCCTAGGCTCAGGTGATCCTTCCACGTCAGCCTCCACAGTGGCTGGGACTACAAGTGTGCACCACCATACCCAGCTAAATTTTGGATTTTGTAGAGACAAGGTCTCTCTGTGTTGCCTAGGATGGTTTCGAACTCCTGGGATCAAGAAATCTTCTTGCCTTGGCCTTCCAAGGTGCTGGGATTACAGGCATGAGCCACCACACCCAGCCCAGAATGTTTGTATTACTGAGTGTTTGTATCATAGTGTCAACTTAGTGTCTGTATTATGGGTTATCTGTATCATAGCATCAATATAAGTAGACACTACTAGTCTTCTAAACTAGTTGTCCCGATTTACCCTTCCACCATCATGTGGGAGACTTTGAGTCCCAAGTTTTGCCAACACTCAGATTGTCATCTTTTTTTCATTTTTGCCATTTGGGAGTGTAATAATTCATTAGATTTTAACTGCACTATAACATTCCATAGCTTGAATTAAGTATACTATTTTTAAGTTTCTTTCTTTATTGATGGACAAGTTTGAGTGCTTTTCATTTTTTGCTATTCCAAATAATACTGCAGTTAGCATATCTGTATATATCCTTTTGTGTGCATATTTGAGAATTTCTTTAAGCTTATGACCTGAAGTAGGATGCATGGGTTTTAGAAAACCACATCTTTTTCTCTTTTGTTCTTTATTTTTTTAATTGACAAGTAAAAATTGTATTTACTTGTGGTGTACAACTTGATGTTTTGATATATGTGTACTTTCTGGAATGGCTAAATGAAGCTATTTAACATATTCTTTACCTCATATATTTATCAATCATTTTATTTAGTGTTGATTTGTGATTTTAAGTATATGATATATTTTTATTAACTGTAGTCACCATGATATACAATAGATCTATTGAACTTATTATTTCTGTCTAACGGAGATTCTGTGTCCTTTGACCAACATCTTCCCAATACTTTCCACCCCCAGCATCTATATTTATGCTGTATATTGCTAAAATTTTTCCTAATGGGGTTATATCATTAAGTTTGGTTTTATTATAAATCATACACATGAAGGGAAGAGAGTAATGTTTTCTCTTTAAAAGGCACTAGATAAAGCTTAATAGCAGCATTTTGGGGAAATTTAGTAGGGAAAGATAAAACATTCTTCACAGTCCCTGGGATAAAGATTAAACAAAGATTCTGTTATTATTATTTTCACTGTTGCATTAATCATTGTGATATTGCCATGAAATGCTCATTCCAGTGTCCATTAAATTCATGTGAATTCTACCAAGGTCTTCTTAAGGTGGCATCTTTCAATCTTTGAAGATTTCTTTCTTTACCAGAGTTCCTTTTTTCCCTGTGTAACATAGTTGTTGCATGTATTTTGATCTTGATTTTTGATCATCCAGTAGATGTACCAAAATACTTTGCCAAGTTTATATAATCAGATTAATATACTTACGTATTTTGTGTCATTTTTAATGAAGAATTAATTCTTTTATTTTGGTACTTAAATTAATTAATTTATTTGTTATAAAGATGTGGGGTACAATTCAGGGTTAGGTATATAAACATTGATCATGCAGGTACCCTTGTTGATGAGGTATGCCCCTCTCTCGAAGAATTAATTCTAAGCAAGGTGATATGAGCCAAAATTTGTTCTAGTTGCTCTCATTTTTATGAAAATTGCATGTGGTTTAATTTTTTTTTTACTTAATAATACCAAGATATTTACCTATTTCTACCAAGATATTTACCTATTTCTACCAATAGTGATCACTATTTCTACCAATAGTGATTCTGTCTATTAGTTAGAATAGACAGAATCACTATTGGTAGAAT
>CAUYQG010200749.1:0-22937 GCA_963574415.1 Tarsius wallacei | reverse complement strand
TTTTTATTTTAAAGATGTGGGGTACAATTCAGGGATAGGTATACAAATGTCCATTATGCAGGTACTCTTGTTGATGAGGTGTGCCCCCTCCTTCCCCTGGCAGTTTCCCACTACTTCCAATCCCTTTCTTATAGTATTACAATAATTGTTCAAAGTTCGCTTATGAGTGAGAACATGTGATACTCAGTTCTATGTTTTTGTGATAGATAACTCAGTATTATAGATTCTAAGTTTATCCAATTTGCCGTGAAGTTCATAATTTTGTCTTTATGGCTGCATAATATTCCATCGTGTATATGTACCACATTTTTTTTTTATCCAGTCCTCTTTCAATGGGCAACATGATCGGTTCCATGTTTTTGCTATTGTGAACAATGCTGTGATAAACATACGTGTGCAGGTATCTTTTTTATAGGGTGATTTGAGTTCTTCCAGGTATATTCCCAGTAGGGGGATTGTGGGGTTGTAAGGAAGATTGAGTTTTAGATCTTTTAGGAACTGTCAAACTGTTTTCCACCGAGGTTGTACTAGTTTACACTCCCACCGACAGTGTAGAAGTGTTCCCTTTCCCCAGCATCCTCTCTAGCATCTGTTGTTTTTTGAGTTATTGATGATGGCCATCCTGACTGGAGTTAGATGGTGTCTCAGTATGGTTTTAATTTGCATTTCTTTGATGATTAGAGAGGCTGAGTATTTTTTCATGTATCTGTTGGCTGCTTGTATGTCTTCTTTTGAGAAGTGTCTATTCATGTCTTTTGCACACTTTGTAATGGGGCTCTTTGCTTTTTTCTTTTCGGCTCATTTGATTTCCTTGCAGATCCTAGATGTTAGGTCTTTGTCAGATATACAGTTGGTAAATATTTTTCCCAGTCTGTTGACCGTTTTCCTACTCTTTTGATGGTTTCTTTGGCTTTTCAGAACATTGTCAAGTTGATGAGGTCCCACTTGTCTATCTTATCTCTAATGCCATGGTCACTTGGGGTTTTGATAAAGAATTAGTTGCCAGTTCCAATTTCCATAAGGGTACTACCTGTATTTGCTAAGCTTCTTATAGCTTGTGGTTTTACATTTAGGTCTTTGACCCATTTAGAGTTGATATTTGTGTATGGTGATAGTTAGGAATCTTGTTTTAATCTTCAGCATGTGGTCAGCCAGTTTTCCCAGCATCATTTACGGAATAGGTTCTCCTCTTCCCAGTGGTTGGTAGTGGGGGCTTTGTCGAAGATGAGTTGGTTGAGAAATTGAGGTTTTGCTTCTGAAATCTCTATCCTATTCCATTGGTCTATATGCCTATTCTTGTACCAATACCAAGCTGTTTTGATTATTATAGCTTTAAAATAAAGCTTAAAGTCTGGGAACGTGATACCTCCTACTTTGTTTTTTTTTGTTTTGTTTTGTTCTTTTGCTGAGGATTCTTTTGGCTATTTGTGGTCATTTATGTTTCTATATGAATTCTTGTATTGTCATTTCCAGGTCTGAGAAGAATGCTGCTGGTAATTTAATGGGTATTGCATTAAATCTGTAGATTGCCTTGGATAGGATAGACATCTTAACAACGTAGATTCTTTCAATCTATTTGTTTGTGTCATCTTTGATTTCTTTGAGCAGTGTTTTGTAGTTTTCATTGTAAAGGTCTTTGACTACTCTGGTTAGGAAGATGCCAAGGTATTTCATTTTTTCGTTGCTACTATGAATGGGATTGGGCTTTTTATTTCGGTTTCTGTTTCTTTTTGTTGGTATATAGGAATGTGACTATCTTTTGAACATTTACTTTATACCCTGAGACTTTGCCAAAGTTCTTTATCAGGGCAAGGAGGTTTTGGACAGATTCTCTTGGATTTTCGAGGTGTACAATCATGTCATCTGCAAACAGGGATAACTTGACTTCCTCTTTTCCTTTTTGGATTACCCAGATCTCCTCTTTCCCAATTGCTCTAGCTAAGACTTCTAAAACAATGTTGAATATGAGTGGTGAGAGTAGGCGTCCTTGTCTTGTTCCAGTTTTCAGGGGAAATTGTTCCAATTTCTGTCTGTTTAGCAGTATGTTGGCTGTGGGTTTCTCCTAGATGGCTCTTACTATTTTGAGATATATTCCATCTATGCCTAGATGCTCTGCTCAAGGGGTTTTATCAAGAAGGGGAGCTGGGTTTTATTGAAAGCTTTTCCACGACTAATGATATAATCATGTGTTTTTGTTTTTACATCTGTTGATGTATTTAATTACATTTATGCTCTTGTGGATGTTGAACCAGCCCTACATCGCAAGGATGAAGCCTATTTGATCATGCGGATGATTTTTGAGATGTATTGTTTTATCCGGTTTGCTAGAATCTTGCTGATAACATTATTATTTATGTTTATCAAGGATATTGACCTATAGTTCTCTTTCTTTGTTGGATCTTTACCTGGTTTGTTTATCAATGTGGCATTAGCTTCATAAAATGATTTGGGAAGAGTTCCATCTTTCTCAATTGCCTGGAATACTTTCAATAGGATTGATTACAGCTCCTCCTTGTATGTTTTGTAGAATTCTGCTGGAAAGATCTGGCCCAGGGCTTTTTTTTTTTTTTTGGTAGCTAGTTTTCTCATGACATAGTCAATTTCCTGGGTTGTTATTGGTCTATATAGGGTCGTGATTTCTTCTTATTTCAACCTAGGGAGGTTATGTCATGTCAGAAAGTCCTCCATTTCCTTTAGGTTTTCAAGTTTGTTTCCATACAAGTGTACATAGTAATCTCTGATCATCTTTTGTATTTCTTTGGGGTCAGTTGTGACTTGATCTTTTGCATTTCTGATTGTGTTTATTTGAGTTTTTTTTTCTCTTTTTCTTGGTAAGTCTAGCTATGGGCCCATCAATCTTGTTTATCCTTTCAAAGAACCAGCTTTTCATTTTGTTGGTTTTTGTATTATCTTTTTGTGTTCTATGTCCCGGATTTGGACTTTTATTTTGGTGATCTGTATTATTCTGCTGAAGTTAGGGTTTTAGTGATATTGCTTTTCCAGCTTCATTAGGTGATTCATTAGGCTGTTAACTTGTGAACTTTCCATTTTCTTCATGTGTGTTCACAGAGATATGAATTCCCCTGCTTTCATGGCATCCCAGAGATTTTGGTAAGATGTTTCTTCATTTTCATTTGTTTCCAGGAATCTTTTAATTTCCGTTTTGATTTCTGTGTTGACCTAGGAGTTGTTTAGCATCATGCTGTTTAATTAATGTCCATGTCTTTGTGGGTTCTGAGGGAACTTGGTTGGTGTTGATATTTATTTTTATTCCACTGTGGTCTGAGAAGGTGCATGGCAGTATTTCAATCTTATGAAACTTGTTGATGCTTGATTTAGGACTGAGGATGTGGTCGATCTTAGATTATGTTCCATGTGGTGATGACTAGAATGTATATTCCGTGGTTGTTGGGTGGTGTTCTGTAGGTATCATAAGTCGATTTGGTCAAGCATCACATGAGGTTTCACATCTCCTTGTTGTTGTTTTTTGCCTTGATGATCTATCTAGTGTGGATAGTGGGTTATTTAGTATTAGAGTCAATATCTTTTTTGAGTTTACCTAGAAGCTGCTTTATGAAAGTTGGTACTCCTATGTTGAGTGTATATATGCTTAGGATGGATATTTCTTGTTGATGGATTGAATTTTTTATCATTAAGTAGCAACCTTCCATATCTTTTTTATTTTTTGATAGCTTAAAGGGTGTTTTGTCTGATATTAAGGTTGCAACCCCTGTTTTTTGTGTTCTGTTTGCCTGAAAATTTGTTTTTCATACTCTTAATTTGTGTGTGTGAGTGTCCTTCCTGGTGAGATGAATCTCTTGGAGACAACACATTGTTGCCTCATGATATTTTATTCATTTTGCCATTCTATGTCTTTTCAGTAGTGCATTTAGTCCATTCACATTTAGGCTAATTATTGCGATGTGAGAGTTTATCCCTGTCATGAGATTCTTATAGTTTGTTGTTGTTGCTGCTGTTTGTTTGTTGTGTTTCTTTTGATTTTTGAGTTGATTTATTTGTGTTTTTTCTGCATTCTTGGGAAGGGCATTGTCATTCCCCCCCCCCCTTTCTTTCATGTTTAATACTTTCTTAAGTATTTCTTGTAGAGTTGGTCTGGAAAGGATTTTGATTCTCCATCACTGATGAAACCAAGCAACACTGGGTAGGTAATTCTTGGTTGAAAGTGTTTATCTTTGAGAACTCTGGAGACTGGGCTCCAATTTCTTCTAGCTTGAAGTGTTTCTGTAGATAAGTCTGCTGCTATTCTAATTGGTCTTCCCCAGTAGGTAGTCTGACCTTTCTCTCTTGCTGCCTTTAGGGTTTTTTTCTTTTACACCTACTTTGTGTAGGCGAATTACTATGTGTCTAGAAGTTGGTTTTCTCATTTGTTTTCTTGCAGGTGTTCTCTGAAGCTCTTGTGTTTGAATGATCAGGTCAATGATGAGATGAGGAAAGTTTTCTTGGATGACTTCATGGAATTTTTCTTCCAGGGTGATCTCTATCTTTCTATCTGCCTCAGTAAGTCCAATTACTCTTAGGTTCGGCCTCTTGAAGTAATCACTCATCTCTTGGAGGTTTTGTTCTATCTTTTAAAGATTCTTTTCTACATTTTTAACAGTTCAGGTTAGCTCCATATTTTGGTCCTAAAGCTCTGAGATTCTTTCTTCTGCTTGGTTAATTCTGCTTTCCATGCTTATCAGTTTGTTATTTATTTCATCCACTATATTCTTTAGTGCTATTATCTCATTTATCAGCTCCTTCATTGTTTCCTCTTTTCTCTCCTCATTTCTATTTAAGTTCTCTATTAATATCTTGATATCTTGGTTTGTGGTTTGAGACCAGTTATTCTGGGGGCTCTTCTTTGTTTGAGTTCTGAAGTCTGTATTCTCAGTGGTTGACCTCCCAGGGGTCTTGTGAGACTCATATTTTTCCTTTGGTTTTTCTTAATTTGTGTAGGTTTTCATTCTCTCTTTTTTTTTTAACCTCTTCTTTAATTCTGTTATTCAGTGATGGGGGATAGTTTTACTTTTGTTTGCTCAATCTTCTGTTCTTCCTTATTTAGATCCTTTGGCTTTGTTCAATTCTGAAGCTGGACTGGGGGTGGGGGCCTGTGCTTTTTGCAGTTTTGAGATTTAATTAAGGGGAGAGCTGTGATTCAGAAGCTATCTGCAGATCCCAGTATCTGCTGACAGGTGTGTGGGCCTCTGGCACCTACTTCCCACTGCCTTACAATCTGTCCATGCAGTGGGAGTGTATGTTTGCCCCCTGAAAGCAAAATGAGATAAGAAAAAGGAAAAGAATGGAAAAGGAAGGAGGAAGACAAAAGGAATGTGGAGAAAGTAGAAGAGGGAAAACAGACAAGCATACCAACTAACAATAAGCAGAGAAACAAATAAAGACAGAAAACCAAAAAAATACAGACTATCATACAAACAAACAAACAAAACTCCCCTGTTGATGTACTCTCCCCTCAAAAATACCTACACAAAAACAGAAAGTCTAAAAAAACCCAAACATTAAAATAGCAGAAACAAAGCAAGTATGAAATATGAAAACATAATCAAACACAGAGAGAAAAAAACAAAAACAAAAAATAAATAAACAAGCAAAAAAAAAATCCACCAAAAAACACAACTTGCCCTGTGACCATTTCTATAATTCCAAGTTCTTTTCAGCTGCCATCGCCGTGTTAAGGAGTGGTTCCAGTCTCCAGCGCCCCCCCCCAATGTCAGTGCAGGCTCTTAGGGTTGCTCTCAGTGTGGGTCAGATGCCCCATGAACTACTGTGGGAGGAGGATGGATCAGATCTGGACTCACCCGATTTGCTGCCACTGCTGTCAAATCTCCCACTCAGATCTAATGTGTCTGTGCCTGTTCCAGTGTGGGGAAGGACATTTGTCTCTCTGAGTTCAACGAAGAGATAGCCTTGGCTCGGTCCCAGGTTGAATGCTGGACAGACCTCGGTGGGGCAATGCATGTCTCTGCCTGGTTCAGGGATAGAGAAAATGGCCCCAGTCAGTGTCTCCTCACCGGTGGTACGGCTCCATTCCAGATTTCCAGTCCTGTCTTCTCCACAGTTCCTGGGGCTCAATGCTGGCCTGCTGCCACAGGTGATGGCATGGGCCGGGTGCCAGGTGGTGAGGAGCAGTTGTTCTCTGCTGCTTCCTCTCAAGAGAGCCCCGAGAATGGCAGACAATTCTGAGCACCAGGTGCTCCAATCTTAGGATGGTGGGGGGTTGCAGTCACCTCCAAAGGAGAGCTCCAGGTGCATGAACCTGAGTCTCCCCTCAGAAGGACTTTCACTCACCCACTGACACACACCCACTCATGCAGAAAGTCTTTATGGACACTTGCTTCTGCAGAGACTCTCACAGTACAACCTGTTCCATCACCATCTTGCTGCTGCCTCTCTCAACAGTCTTTCTGTAGGATAATCTGACACTACACATTAGAAAATGTAAGGTTTTATACATCTTTTGAATGATGACCTTCCCTTCTATGATTATATTTTAAGGAAATAACCATAAATATGAACAAAAACTTAACTAAAATATGTTCTTTACCATATTGTTCACAACAGTTTATAAAATGAAAACAATTTAAATATAGAACACCAAAAAATTGAATAAATTATGCTATATCCGCATAATAAAGCATAGTTTAGGCATTTAAACAATTTTATTGAATATAAATATATAGAATATTTAACATCAGAATAATGCTAAAGATTGTACTGGTAAAAGTAAACTAGATAAACAGAGATAGTATAATCGAATTTGTTCTAGTTGTTCTCAGTGTCTTATACAACAACTCATATAGAGCTGGGCAATTTTCAAGGGCAGCTCTCCCCCCTCTACGTGTTTGTTTAACATTTTAAGATATTTCTATATTATCACATCTCTGTGTCATAACAGGAAAAGAACAGATCAGATAGTCACTACTGGGGATTAAAATGCTTCTACTTCAAAGTGACATGTGACTTTAGCTTACGTTTTATTTGCCAAAGTCAATGGTCACATTGAACCTCAAAGGACAGGAAAATAAGGCCATCTTGTGGGACTGGAAGTAGAGGACAGTCAGATATTGATAAACGTAGTATTGCTTATCATGAACATGTATAGTTAAGAATTTATTGTAGAAAATTTAGAAAAATCCAGATAAGTTAAATTTTCTACAATATGCAAATGTTACTGTAATAAGAAATCAAGTTATAACATTAAGAAAAAACTGGCACCAAATAAACTTGTTGGATATATTTTCTTTTTCTTGGTAAATGTACATAATATGTCTATAACTATTGGAAGTTCAAATTTTGTGAGTCTTTTAAGAAAGTAAAGTTATTTACATTTTACCCTTTGCCATTTATGATTATTCCTTTCTCTTTCTCTACTACTTTGCATGGGTCCAGAAGAAATTGTTGTTAAACTTCTGTTTGAGATGATTGTCTTTAATTTCCATTCCATTCCAATAAGATGGTGCTCAACTCCTGTGACTGAATTATGACTAAAGTGGCATTATTCTTCTTAAGGAAGACATAATGAAAGGACGATGGAATACACGATGGAGTTAAGTATATTCTGATGACATGCAAGCAATTGTCACTAAAAAGATTTAAGATATGATATTTTCTCTTTTATCCTCGATCACAAGTGTTCTTAAAAAATGAAAAAAAAAAAACCCCTAAAGCCTTGTACACTTTGAATATCACAGCACTTGACTCATTTGCTTGGCAAAAAAATTGAAGGTTGAAATGCAATCCTGTTTCCTATTTCATTCCTGCCCCTTAGAATTCAAGTGTTCGTGTTGGTGAAGGCAAAAGGCCTGCTTGACGTTGGCCTCCACAGCCTGTGACTCTGTTGGAGCAGGGTCCCTTCAGTGGCTACTTAGCCATTTCCCTGGACTTACAGAGTTGCACTGCACTCTGTAAGCATGGTGTCTGTTTCAAGATATTGAGATTAATGAGCTGAATCTGCCTTAGATGAGGGGGTCTCCGGCAAGCATCCAGACTAGCCTGCACACAGAATGGCTTATGTGATAAAACTGAATCTTCAGAGAGATGTATTTGAACTTCCACAAGTTTTGATGAGACCCTAAATCTGTTTTAAATTTGGGGGTCCAGAAGGAGGACTTTCTGATCTAGAAGCTTGCGTATCACACTGTCCTGGAGAATGTTGCTAATTTTTCTATTGTGAATCTGGACTTTATTAACTTTCTACTAAATTTTTAAAGTAAACAAACCCTCTTTCATTTACCCAAGAAATGTTTATGTCTGTCAATATTTAATTCTAGCCAACTATTTACATTTGTCTTTTTGGAGACCATGAAGGAATAGAAATAAACTTACTGAGCAGAAAGGTAGTATCCTTAAATTTAAGAATACATGGTGGAAGGCTGAGGCAGAAGGATCGCCTGAGCCCAGCAGGTCGAGGCTGCGGTGGCCGGGAGCTGCCACTGCGCTCCAGTCTAGGCGACAGAGTGAGACTCCAACTCAAAAAAAGAAAAGAAAAGAAAAGAATACATGGAGAAACACCCAAAATCTGTGTTCCAAATCTGGGAGAGATAATAAAAATGTTGTTTCTTGGGTGAGAGGATGTAAGATCCCAATTCAAATAATCTACAGGATTTGGACAGTGTAAATTAAATTGTATCAACTGATGATACCCCAGTGGATAATATGAGGCAGTTATTAGTGAAGGTTGATTGTAGATTTCTAGTAAATCACCATACAGAGAGGTATGCTATTGAGAACTCCCAAGACACTCCCAAGGTGGGCCTATGTGTCCATCAATATCCAATTTTCTTTCTATTCGCAGGATATGGAGTACTGTATTCCTCAGCTTCCTTGTAGCCAAGTGAGATGATGACTTATTCTGGTCAATGAAGGATGAATGGAAGTGAAAGATGTTACTTCTGGACTGAGTAGTAAAAGTACCATACATCATTATCCAGTCTTGCTCTTCCTTGCTGTACCAAGAAGGATGCGTGGGATGGTAGTGTCTCCAGCAGTTTGGAATTTGAAGCAACTCCATGGAAAATGATTGCCTTGTAGAGATACTTGTACCATTAGCTGACTTTGCATCAGTGAGAAATGCATCTTTGTAGTGGCAAACCACTCATATTAATTGTTACTATGGAAAAACCAGTCAACTCTGACTAGTTTACTTTGTATATTACATCTTTTTCTTTTTGAGTCAGAGTCTCACTCTGTCACCCAAACAGGAGAGCAGTGGCACATTCACAGCCACTGTGGCCTCAACTTGCTGGGCTCAGGTGATCCTTCCACCTTAGCTTTCCAGATAGCTGGAATCACAGACACATGCCACCATGACTGGCTAATTTTTTAAATTTATTGTAGAGACTATGTCTCCCCAAGTTGCCCAGGCTGGTCTTGAACCCATGGACTCAAGCAATCCTCTCAACTCCACCCCCCAAAGTGCTGGGATTACAAGTGTGAGCTACCATACCCAGCTGAATATTGTTTCTAATTCACCTCCAGGCTGGACCCAGGTCCTCTCTGATCTGGTCCGAACTTGGGTCATTGATGAAAGCTGACCACTGCTATAATTGCCCTAGTTACTTATTCAACACTAGATCTTCCAAATCATTCTTAGCCACCACAGACCGAAATCCCATCTTTAAGTCCCTTGAACCAAATAACAGCTCTAAAGAAGCAGCTGCCATGATATACTCTTCAGATGTGTCCTTTCATCCCTTCAACCTTTATACTGTACAGCGATTAAGAGAATGGGCTTTGGATTCAGATGAGCTTTGCTGCAGATCTAGTCTCAACCATTGCTAGCCAAGAAAAGAGAAAAAAGAAATAAGAAAGTTGCTTAATCTTGCTAAAACCTTGTTTTTCTTATCTATAGAATGGAGACGGTAATAGCACTTACTCATAGGCTGGCAGCAAAGCTAAAATGAGATACGTGAGTAAAATGCCCTGCAGGAAGTGCTATCACGTAGTACACTCTCAGTAAAAGCTGGTTGTTATTGTTCTTACCAGTCAGTTCAGGGTCAGTTTTCAATTTCCCAAAGCCTTTCCTTACGCGTTTACATTTTAGCCACTGTCACCTAGTTCCGGAAGAAGCGGGTGATCTGACAATATACCCCAAAGGCTTTATCTGATAACCTTTTCCTTGGGGTTTACAGTCTAAGGATTTTACCTTCTAAAGTAAACCTTACCCAGAATGGAAAGTGCCAGGGCCTTACTTCCCTCCTTCTTACCCCCTCTCTGCTTCCTGATTTGGCTGAGGTGGGTGGGGTATGCTTCTAAGAATGAATCCCCTTTATTTTCTGTCTCTCCTCCTTCTTCAGGATTCTCCATTGACTTCTGGACTCCAGCCATCTTGAACACTCCTCAGGTCCTCAGAGCCACGCTTTGCCCATCTCCTGGCATTCATGCATATTCCTCCCTTGGTCAGAAAAATCCCCCCTTCCGCCCTGCCACTCTCACTTGGTTGCCTCTTATTCAAATGTAGGTTTCTGTGTAGACAGTACTTTTCTGGAAAGTTTTTCTTGACTTTGCAGGCCTGGGAGGATGTGAACACCAGTGCTTCTTGCTATAAATATTTCTTGACAGACGTCTACTTGGAATTTTCATAGTCATCTTAAATTTTCATATCTACTCTCTTCTCTCTGTATCTAAAAATCATCTTCCAAAGATCCCTTCAGTTCTTCATAATTCTTTATCACCCTTGCCCTCTATATCTCCTGCCCATCCTTCCCCCTCCTCAATGTCCATATGCCAACTAACTCCAGTTCATTCTGGAATGGCAAAGTAAGGAGCTTGATAGTACAGAATCTGGTTACTCAAGGAACAATCTGGGCCACAGCAGCTTTGACATCCCCTTGGGAGCTTATTAGAGATAAGGAATATCAGGCCCCACTCCAGACTTACAGAATTGGATCTATCATTTAGCAAGATTCACAGGTATTTAATTCTGAAGCACATTTAGGTTTGAGAAGTGCTGGTGTTTGATTTGTGCACTTTGCCCCCTAAACATCAGTTTCCTTTTGTTCCAGGTGAGGAAAATAATACCCACAGCACTGAGTTAGGGTAAGAATCAAATAAGGCAATTCATATACAACACTTAGCATAATAAAGGAGGATATTATTAAAACATCCTTCCTGTTCTAGGGTCATAGTCACATCCACAGTATGCTTTTGCATATGAATGACAGTCTCCATTTTGCTCTGGATAATCCTTGTCTAGTCTATTTTCATTTTTGAAATCATAGAGAGCCCATCTTTGAATGGTAACTTCCAGAAGGACCTCTTCTTTCATTTGAACTCTGAGTGGACATTACACTTACAAGACATGCCAGTTTTTAGTGCACATATTAACATTTTAGAAATGTCCTCATTATCAACTGAGTTGTTAGCTCCTTAATAATGAGGCCATGTCTTAAAGTCCTTTTGTCTCCTGCTGCTGAAACAATATGATGCACTAAAAGAGCAAGAGCTTAAATGTATTCTGATTTTGATAATGATGATGACAATTGCTTTCCCTTGATCATGACTTTCTGGAGAGGGAACCCTTTGTTACTCCCAGCCCAATATAGTGCCATTGTTTCCAAATTTCCATTCCAGCAGTGGTATTCTTTTGGTGATACAGTATTACAGAGCCCCAGTAGATATTACATGTCAGAGCTGTGCCGCTCTGGCTGCAAGAGGGGAGGGAGCCTTGAATGCCTCATTTTCAGTCTCTCTGTCCCATAATTATACAACCACAGGAGGCTAAGAGTCAAAAGAACTGGCAATGAGTTTTCCTCAAAACCTTAGTAAAGATCTTGTTCATGTCGCTTTAACCCCCGTGACCCTTGACTAGCTCATTTACAAAACAAAGATTTATTTATTTATTTTTTTTGCCAATTGGAGGTAAAAATACTGTACAGAAAAATGGGCATTAATACTGTTGCTTTATGTTTTAAAGAGAAATGAGGCCTTCACTGTTTTATACTTTTTGTCCTTACATGTTTAAAATATCAGAGTAGTCTGGGATCCAGGACCAAGTGTCTTCTTTAAAAAATTGACAAAAGAGATCCAGATTTAAAAAAAAAAAAAGATTATCCTTTGGGAAGATGTACAGGCCGAAGAGCTAATTGGGCCTTATATGTAATAAAGGGGAGGAGGGTAGATTGGGAAGTAATGTCTGGAAGTCTGGGATTTGGCCTTGTTGGAGCTCAGAACATGATACCCTAAAATATGGCATATACTTAGTATACTTGGTATACTAAGTATTTTAAACTGAAGAAAACTGAGAAAATTGCAGAGGCAGTAAGGTTGTGTCTAACCTTTACCCCCTCTTTTTTTCCAAAGACCCTCATGTGACAGGTCCTGCCCTCCACCGTGAAGGAAGAAATGTCACACAGAGAAGCCAAGAAGAATCTGAATAAACAGGCCTTGCTCATTTCCCCCTAGGTTTTTACCATACCTTTGTCCTCCAGTCATACTTCTGTATAACTTCACAAAACTATCCATTTTTCCGAGTCTTTGGGTCTTCATTTCTTTTTTCTTTTCTTTTCTATTCTTTCTTTTCCTTCTTTTCTTTCTTTCTTTCTTTCTCTCTCTCTCCCTCCCTCTCTCTCCTTCCTCCCCCCCCCCCCCCCACTGTGCCTTCAAATAACAAAGGGAAAATCTGGCTTAAATAGGGAAAGTTTTTGCCCTGTAGTCAATCAGGTCCCTTTGTGAATTTTTTAAAAAAGTCAAACATGTTCAGTTTTGACTTGGAATAGTTGAGCCTCATTGAATGGTTTTCAAGACCCAAACTAGAAGCACATTATGTTTTTTGTTTGTTTATTTGTTTTTTATTTTAAAGATGTGGGGTACAATTCAGGGTTGGGTATACAAACGTTGATCTTCCTTTCTAAAGATGCCCATGCCATGTAAAATTTATATTAAATACATTTATCATGCTTTTCTCTTGATACTCTACCTTTTGTTACAGGGGTGTCAGCCATAGATCTTGCGATGGTTGAAGAAATCTTTTCTCTCCTATGGCCTGTACACCTTTTCTTCCCTTCTCCTCCTTTATTCCTCTATCACACTCCTCCTCTCATTATAGTTCCCTTCCATTCCCATTCTAAAAAGATTTCATACTGACCTTAGGAGAAGTACAAATGGCTAATAAACATAAGGAATGATGCTCTACTCTGACAAAGTCAAGAAAAAGGCAATTAATGCTGCAATAAGCTACTTTGGAAGGTATTGCAGGTCAGATGTTTTAGTTGCATTTGCTTTTGGGATTTTAGCCATAAATTCTTTGCCTAAGCTGATGTCCGTAAGAGTTTTTCCTAGATTATCTTCTAAATTTTTTTATGGTTTTAGGTCTGACATTTAAGCCTTTACTTCATCTTGAGTTCATTTTTGTATATGGGGATCAAGTTTCATTTTTCTGCATGTAGCTATCCAATTTTCCCAGCACCATTTGTGGAATGTTCTTTTTCCCCCCAGTGTATGTTTTTGTCTGCTTTGTCAAAAATCAGTTGGCTGCAGATATTTGGGATTATTTCTGGATTCTCTATTCTGTTCCATCGGCCCATTTGTCTGCTTTTGTACCAGTACCATATTGTTTTGGTTACTATAGCCTTGTATTACAGTTTGAAGTCAGATACTGCAATACTTCTAGCTTTGTTCTTTTTGCTTATAACTGCTTTGGCTAATCTGGCTCTTTTTGGTTACATATGAATTTTAGGATGGTTTTTTCCAATTCTGTGAAAAATGATGTTGGTAGTTTGATAGGGATTACATTGAATTTGTTAGATTACTTGGAGTAATATAGTTATTTTAATAATGTTGATTCTTCCAATCCACGGACATAGAATGTTTCTCCATTTGTCTGTATCTTCTGCAATTTCTTCCATCAGAGTTTTGTAGTTCTCCTTGTAGAGATCATTCACTTGGTTAAATATATACCTAGGTATTTTAGTTTTTTGGCTACTATTGTAAATGGAATTGAGTTATTGATTTGATTATCAGCTTGGTTGCTATTGGTGTATAGCAGTGCTGCTGATTTGTGTGTGTTGATTCTATATCCTGAAACTTTGCTGAATTCATTTATCAAATACAGGAGTCTTTTGGAGGAGTCTTTAGGGTTCTCTAGGTATAAGATCATATCGTTGGCTTACAGAGATAGTTTAATTTCTTCTTTTCCAATTTGGATATCCCCCAAAGCAAATGCAACTACAACAAAAATAAGTAAGTGGGACTTAAATAAACTAAAAATCTTCTGTATAGAAAAAGAAATAACAGAGCAAACAAGCAACTTAAAGAATGGGAGTAGATATTCACAAATTATACATCTGACAAAGGACTAATATCCAAAATCTACAAAGAGCTCAAACAAATCAGCAAGAAAAAAGCAAACAGTCAAATTATAAAGTGGGCAAATGATATGAATAAACATCTTGCAAAAGAAGATATACAAATGACTCAACATCACTCATAATCAGGGAAATGCAAGTTAAAACCACAATGAGATACCACCTTACACCAGTCAGAATGACCATTATTCAAAAATAAGATAACAACAGATACTGGTGTGGGTGCAGAGAAAAAGGAATGCTTATACATTGTTGGTAGGAGAGTAAATTAGTACAACCTCTATGGAAAGCGGTATGGAAATTACTCAAATAACTGAAAGTAGATATACCATTTGATCTAGCAATCCCACTAGTAGTTATCAAACATAAGGAACATAGGTTTTATGTAAAAAAGACACCCGTACCCACATGTTCACTGCAGCATAATTCACAATTATAAAGATGTGGAGTCAACATAAACGCCCATCAACCAATGAGAAGATAATGAAAATGTTTACACACACACACACACACCATGGAATACTACATATCCATAAAAAGAAATGAAATCATGTCCTTTACAGCGACAGGATGGAGTTGGAGATCATCATCCTAAGTAAACCGACTCAAAAACAAACCAAACACCACACGTTCTCACTCACGTGGGAGCTAAACAGTCACAGAGATAGAAATAATAGATACTGGGGTCACCGATAAGGGGGAAGGAGGCAGGAGGAAGGGGGTTAGAGTCCCAAAACGACCTACTGGGCACAATGTTCGCTTTCTGAGGAATGGGCCACCTGAGACCTGTACTCCACCACTACACAATATATCCAATGTAACAAATGTGTACCCCCTGAATCTAAAATTTAAAAAAAAAATTTTTTTTAATGGTTTGATAGTCAAATAAACAAGAATGCCTTTTTTAAATTAGCTATTTTAACTCAGTATATAATTACCTGGGTATTTCCCAAGGTATAAATGATTCCATTTCAGTTGTTTTGATATATACAGAAAAATATGTTTGTGTGTGTGTTGAGCATATATATCTATATACTGCCTTGCTGTCCTAGAACTGCCCATGGGTTCAGAACCTGCTGTAAGCAACCAGTGGGAAGATGACAGGGCTTTGAGAATAGTAAAGTCCTGAATGAAAGAAAAAAGTATCAGGAAATAATTTTTTTAAAAATTTATTTTTTCTATCCCATCCAGTTCACCATGTTTTCTCAGACTGGACCCTGAATAATCAGCTAATATCCCTGGCATCTCCTGGAGAGAGAGAAAGATGTCTGAAAATGGTCAGAGCTCATTGATGGTTGCCTACAGCATTCTTCTCCACTTGCATTTTTTTCTTCACTTTCTCAGAGCAGGAAAAGCATGTTCTGTCTTATTAGATTTCAGAGATGTGGACACGGTACAATATTCCTGATTCAAAACTGTCAGCTAAAAAGAGGGGACTGAAGTCTTGGGTTAGTAATTTGAAAAGATATTGAGTAAAAAGGAAAGAAAATAGTTACAAGGTCTAAAGACAGATTCTCTGATCAGAAAGACCTCTGTACTTCCCACTCATTATCCTTATAAAAAGGAGTTGATTATGCCACTTAATATTCTAAATGAGAAGATCATTAACACAAATGGTATGAATGAAACCAGCTCTCACTGTCATGCAAAGAGACAGGGGCATTTATATTTGGATTAAAAAAAAATCATTGAAGATCTTAATATATAAATGGGCAAAAGAAATGAATAGAAATTTATACCAGAGGAAATTTAAATAATGGACATACTAGAAAGTGTTTATCTTGTCTTATGTAGTCCACACAGCACAGAGTATGAAACAGTTAAACTGCAAGTTCCTAGCCTGTGCAGGCAGGTGGGATTATTCAGTTATGTTTCTGGGGAAGTGCCCCTGGAATCCACACAGCCTCCCAATTTGGGTTCATCTGAGAGTTACCTCACGTAGTTTCTTCCTTTGGAGCTGGGATTGCTCTTTCTAGCAATTCTGACTGCTTGAAAAACAGTCTGTCACTTAGAGCTCTCCTTTCATTGCAAATACATTCTGCAATAACAGCTCTCATTTGGAGATAGGGAGTACATGTCATATACAAGACATTTTCCTAAGTGTTGCTACATTAATTAATTTAATCTTTACCACCATCCTATGACATGTCTTCTCATCCTCCTCCTTCTTCTACAGATAAGTAAACTGAGGCACAGAGGTGTGAAGTGGTTTGCCCAAGCTTGTAGAACTGGGAAGTGACTGAGCTGGGATTCAAAACCAGCCAGGCTGATTCTAGACCTCACACTACAGCTCCCTATGTTCAACCTCTTTACCTTTATCACGAAGACCTCTTTCTTTTCTCTTAGCTCAACTCAGATGTTCCCACTCATTATGGGACAGCTGTGTTTTGATCTTGCTGGGTATTTCCCCTGGGAAATGATTCATTGGTCAATATAAGGGAAAAAAATAGAGTAAAACGTATTTTCCTAATTTTTTAGTTTGTAACATGACACTCCTAGAGGAAGGTCTATTATACAGTATTTCTCAAACTTATACCATCATGAAACCTTTATTTTACGTTACTAATCTACATTTACATAATCCAACATCGGGGGAAGCTACTGATGTGCAGGACACGACTGCGGAATGTATCACTTTACCTAAATTGTAGCTGGTCCCGAGTTTTCTCCCAGACTTCATGTCTCATGGGGACCCAAATGGGAGACGTTCTCCTAGCTGCTTCCACACCATTACTCTTTCATCTTTGTGGGCATAAGAGCCCTTTTCCTTTGAGGCTAATGACATTCATCCATACCACTCTTTACTACTTCTCATTGCCTTTATTTGCTTAACTCCTGACCTCCTCCCCTTCTGCACTGAAGACTTTGGCAATTGCATGGCTATTTTCCTCTCCACCCCAGTTCCTTCAATTATCATGGGCAGCATCTGTGTAGATGAATCACCCAACAGCCATGCCTCTAAGATCCTTTTTCTCTGTTATTCCTGTGATCCTTACACTTACTCCCCTTTAACCACCTACAGCCGTGGTCATTGCCAGGCGTCCTGTACCTATAAAAACGTAACGTTCTGTATCTCATGATGACTTAAATTTCCCTCCTTCCACCTTACTCTCTTCCTTACAATGCTTCTGCTTTTTAGCCATGTCAAGGCTGCTATACTCCCTAACTACCCTTTGCCACATGGCCCACCACTCCCTAGCCAATATTTTACTTTCTTCTTTATTCAGTCTAAATCCCATGGTATGCAACTTCAATAACTCTATCGCTGACATCCTCAAGTCACTCTCTTATCCTTTGGCTAGAACTTTCCAGTTATGCTTGGTCATTCTTTTATTCCTGCTTTCAAAGATCCTATTCTTAGTCTAGAAAATTCTACTTTTTGGAAGAAGGAAGATGATATTTATCACTCTCAATACTTTTCCACTTCCTCTTCCAGTATGCACAAATAGTGGTTTATACTTATGTTTCCCTCATCTTCCTCCTTTGTTTTCTTTGAGGGTTAACAGAGATTAATCTCCAATATTGGCCGTATCTTCAGCTGAAATTAGTTTTAGGAGTGGATGTTCCTAACACATTTCCTTCTGTAATCTGAATGCCACAAATGAGTATTCTTGGGCTTTCTAGCATCTTTCTCTGGCTTCATATTTTCAACAACACTTTTCATTACAATTGTCAGTGGATGGAGCCATCCCTTTCAGAAACATCCATATTACATAACAATTTTTGTTCTTCTTAACACTTTTGTTGCAAGCCAATTTAGGCCAAATTAGGTTTCTCCTGATTTCATTAAAATTTCTGCTATTCAGGAGACATTTTGTGATGTGCAGCCAGCATACCCAGCAGAAATCTATGTGTGTGTATTTTAAAGGGTGCTTTCATGGTTTGTACCTTCTGGGTGCTAGACCCTTGACCTAGCAAAAATCACCTAGTGTCCTCCCAGGCCTAATATCTGAATACAGCAATATCAGGATAAGTTCTTTACTCTTGGATTTTATAAAAATGATAAAAGGATTAGTTGAGCAAGACAAATCCTTTACTGTGGAAAGAGAACCAATACAGGTGATTAGACAGAAATACCTACAACAGTCACAAGTACAATTATGTTCTAATATCAATCCAGGTCTTCCTTGCAAGGAACTAAAGATAACCCTGATCCAGTCAGACCAAGAAAGCATCTCTTACTCAAACTTGGATTCCTTTCTTTGTCTTCTTCTCTTCCAGTTGATTTCCAGGTGTATACCTTATTCCATCTTATTCCACTGATTTTTTTTCTCAGCCATGACTTCTGTGATTAATCACATTTTACTTTAAGTATTTATCAATTTGTTTTTCTTTCAATTTTGCTTGCCTTTGATATACTTTGTAAAGTTATATATGTCTGCTTATTATTATTATTATTATTATTATTATTATTTTGCTAACTCTGAGGAAGGGTAGTGTTGTTTGCTTTGTGCTAGAGCCTCTCTATAACCTGAGTGCGGGGTCCTATCTGAGTTCACTGTGAAGTGGAGCTGAAGAGAATGGCCGTTTATTCTTCTTTGTTGGATAGGAGTGTTCACTGAGGTGTGAGCTTAATATGGACCCCCATATTGTTCAGAGCGAGGAAAAGAACTTACTGAACAAGTATTTATAGCAGGCACTGTCAGCATCCCATCCATATGCCTACCTCATCTTGCTTGCCAGTACTCTGTGCCTGGGACCTTCCCTTCTTCTCCCAAATGCACCTGTCCAAGTGAGAGGCAAGGGGAATCAACAACCCCTAAGCAATGCTGAATCAGTGGCTCTTGGGTGAGGCTGTGTGTCTACCTCAAGTACCTCGTTTCTTCAATAGGATATTTGTGAGAAGTGTGTTTCTCATAATTTCCCAAAGTGTTCCCTAGAATGAAGCTCTAGTCACCCACCAGGGTAACTGACTTAATAGCACATCCTTTATTGACTACTTCCTCTTCCTTGCATTATTTCCCTTAGCCCCCTATTGGGGTTCCCAGCACATCCCAAATAAATGCCTCACTCAAATCCTTGTCTCAGGGTCTGCTGCTTAGAAGACCCAAATTAAAACAAACATCACACTTTGAGCAGCAGTAACTCAGGGGCATTCCATTTAACTATTTAATACACACTACTGTGAGCTACATTGACATTGAGCTTCATTTTAAATACTTATAAAGATATCAAAAACTCAAGTTTTTTTGTAAAATAACACATGAGCAATTACACTCAAGGAAGGCTTATATTTATTTCAGTGTTTCAGGGTCTGATAACATCTCTTAAGTGTGTTTTTCAGACCAAAAAATTCAAAATCATTCCTGGGATCACAAATAGTGGGTTCAATTCTTAGGAGGAAAGGGGAGCCAACAAAATTATTTCCAATTATACTGAGATTATTAGAAGATAGTAACAGTGTGATCCTTTAAAATGTGGTTGATTCATACATTGTAGGTTTAAAACAATTTATTAAATTATATTCTGAGCAGCCTAAAGGTAAATATTTTTAGTATAATTAGGGAAGTTGCTGTAGTTGTCCAGAGGCATATATTCAAAGGCTTACTGCTAATAGAGAAAGTAGTCAAAGGTAGGGTATTCACCAATTAATTCATTCAACCAATAATATTATTGGGCTGTTGAAGTTCTCCATGGAATTATCAGTTCAGTTATTGTGTTCTTCAACTCCAGAATTTCTGTCTGGTTCTTTTTTATGGTTTCTATTTCTCTGTTGAACTTCTTATTGTATCCAGGTTTTGCTTTTCTGATTTTGTTTAGTTGTGCATCTGAGTCCTCTATAGCTCACTGATCTTCTTTAAGATGATAAAATTTAATTATCTGTCAGGTATTCTCCATTTCTTTAGGGTCAGTTGCTGGTGCTTTATTTTGTTCCTTTTGGAGTGGCATGTTTTCCTGATTATTTATTCACGATCTTTGTGGCCTTGCATTAGTGTTTGAAAAAGTAGGCACATCTTTCAATCTTTACAGACTGGTCTTGTCAGGAAAGGTCCTTCACTAGTCAGCTCATCTAGAGACTCTGTGGGCTGGCTAGCAGGATCTGTGGATGGGCTTGTTGCCATATTCCTTCAGGTGAGCTGGCCTGATGCCTGCGTCCATGAGAGGGAGCACAAAGCCTACATATACAGGACCCAGCCTGGTGCCAAGAGCTACAACAGTGAGCTGGGAGATTAGGTCTGCAGGGGTGGGCCTAGAGACTGGAAGCACAAGGGCAGACCTAGAGTCTGGGTCCTTTGGTGCCAGCCTAGCATCTGGCGCTTCAGAAGCTAGGCTGGTGCTGGAATAGGTCTTGAGTCTGGGACTGCAGAGGCTAGCCAGGAGGCCAGGTATGTGGGAGCCAGCCTGTTGTCTGGGTCCATGGGGGTTAGCTTGGAGTCTAGGTTGGTAGGGGCTGGCCTGGCACTGGGGTGGGACTGCAGCCTGGCACTGTGGGGCTGGCCTGGTGCTGTGGTAGGCCTAGAAGTTGGGTCTAAGGGAGCCAGCCTGGAGCCTGGGGTTGTGGGTTTCATTCTGGAGCCTAGAACCATATGGACTGGCCTGGCAAAGGGGTGGGTTTGTGAGAGCAACTTGGTCCTAGGGGTCACTGGGGCAGGCCTGGTACTAGGGTCCACAGTGAAATTAGAAGCTCATGTTGCTCTCCTTCCTCTACTTGGATGGTATCTCTCTCCACACTGTGCTGTTGAGGGCGTGGGGAAGAGAAGTGGTAGCGTGGATAATGTGAAATGGTCAGCCCTATCATCTTTAGTGTTTTATTTTCCCTTATTTTTGTGCTGTACTTGGGTGATGTAATCTTTCACCTGGACTCCTTAGCTCTTGTGAAAGTATTTTTGCAGATGGATGGTTGTTCAAACTGATGTTTCTTCAATGAGATGAAACTGGAAACTCCTATTGTGCCATCTTGCTGACATAACTTTCCAGATCAATTCCACCTGATAATATTTATTTATGTATTTACCTGTTTGTTTCACGTCTCCCACACTAGTCTATAAGCTCCATGTGGGTGGTCAAGGGTTTTGTCTTTTTCGTTGATCTACCTTCAGTACCTCTAAAAGTGCCTGACACAGTTCAATTAATTTGTCAAATGAGTAACTGAATAAAACCCAAGTTCTTTTCAAACCCAGAGACAAATAATGGACTGAAGGTACCTGAAAATTCTGAAAAAATTGTTGTTATAATTTCGTGACTGTTCTGCCTAGGGTTAACTGGCTCTATACTGTTATGTTCACAAAGAGTCACTAGCAATTTCCATAATAAACCCGTTTTTCACAGACACATGACCTTTGCTTGGTTTTGTGGGCTGGATACAATAAGCATAATTAAAGCAATAAATAAAAATGCCACTAACCATACAGGACCCAAAATTCACTTCCAAGGGGATTCCATGGGTTCTGACCCCTGTTTCACTAAATACACATTTAAATAGAGGAAGGAAAGTGCTCATAAATAATGAATGAGTGGATACGGGTCCACTGTCTGTCGTCCTCCATAATTCAAGGCCACAGCTTGAGGTGCAGGTCTTTCTGCTCCATGAACCTGAAGCTGACGCTCATACTTGTTTCCAGATACTAGAACTGCTTCCAGTTTGTCTCTTTTATATGGTTCACTTACAGCCACAGATCTGTCTCATCTTCTCAATGCTGGTACCTATAGTGGGTAGAGAGATAATTTTCCATGGAGATCTTACATTTTTGCACATCTTGCAAGTAGAGGCATTGGGAACCTTTCCTGCACTATCTTTTTGAGCCAGTTTGCATAGAAAAGAGCCTTGGAAGATAGAGAATGAAGGCTGGGCAGGCTTCCTTTCAGCCTAACCTTCTCCTAAAAGAAGGAGTTTCTTAAGCTCACTACTCCTCTTCTATAATGCAACCCATTCTGTGTGTAGGTGTTAGCTGGTCCTTGCCACATCCCTCTGTGGAAATTGGGACTTAGGAGGTTTGCACAAGATGATGGTGATTTTTTCAGCTATTCCTTTTGCTTGTTTCTGACCCAGGAGTCTTGTGTCTTCTGCAAGCAGCCATGAAACTAGCAGGTTAACTTGTTAATTTGCAATGTGTGTAAAATCTCAGAATTTACTATCTTGACAGTGGGAATTTGGTAACTTCTTGTCAATTGGGCAGGACCTAGATGATAAAATAAAATACAAAACCTGGTGATCAGATGAGGAAGTATCTGAAAACCACATCTCATGAAGAGCAGTTGAAGGGACCCAAAGAGTTCAGTGTAAAAAAAAAGGCCAAGAAAGAACACAAAAGCAGTTCTCTAGTCTTTGAAGACTAATATAGAAGAAAGAATGCTCTTTGCATGAACTGCTACACAGAACAAAGTCCAAACTAATGTACAGAAGACATACGGAAGCAGATTTCAACCAATTATCAGGTATATTTTTCTTTCCTGCAAAAAGAGATGCAACTAATGCATATGAACTGACTGGATTTAATATTAAGATAGAAATTGTTTGGTTCAAGCTTTCTTTTATTTTTTTTTTTTTGAGTTGGAGTCTCACTCTGTCACCCAGACTGGAGTGCAGTGGCCGCTCCCAGCCACCACAGCCTCGACCTGCTGGGCTCCGGCGATCCTTCCGCCTCAGCCTTCCAAGTAGCTGGAACTACAGGCGCG
>CAUYQG010200748.1:0-33507 GCA_963574415.1 Tarsius wallacei | reverse complement strand
TAGTCTCGACCTGCTGGGCTCCGGAGATCCTTCCGCTTCAGCCTTCCAAGTAGCTGGAACTACAGGTGCGCGCTACCACACCCGGCTAATTTTTTGATTTATTGTAGAGATGAGGTCTCACCAAGTTGCCCAGGTGGGTCTGGAACCCACGGGCTCAGGCATTCCACTCACCTCAGCCTCCCAAGGTGCCGAATTACAGGCTGAGCCACCGAGTCCGGCTTCCATGGAGATTCTTAAAGCACGACCTGTTGACCACCATCTTAAGCTCCACACCCCCACATAGTTTTTGCTTTTGATTCTGTTAATGTGGTTTATTATGCATTGATTTACATATACTAAACCACTGTCACATCCCTAGGATGAATCCCACTTCATCATGGTGAGTAATATTTTTGATGTTGCTTTCATTTTGCTAGTATTTTGTGAGGATTTTCATACCCATGTTAATCAGTGATATTGGCCTGTAGTCTTCCTTTTTTTGTTGTCTTTGGTTTTAGTATGAGAGTAATGCTAGCCTCCTAGAATGAAGCTGTATTTAAAAGTATTCCCTTCTCTCTGATTTTTTTGGGAAGAGTCTGAGTAGGATTAGTATTAGTAATTCTTTAAGTGTTTGGTAGAATTCATCCATAAATACAACAGGTTCTGGGCTTTTTGTTGATGGCAGACTTTTTATTATGGCTTTGATTTCATTACTCACTACTGGTTTGTTGAGGTTTTCTATTGCTTCATGGCTCAATCTTGGTAGGTCGTAGGTGTCCAGGAATTTATCATTTCTTCTAAGTTTCCCAATTTGTTGGCATAAAATTTTTCATAATAGTTATTATTAGTAAATGATTCTATATATTTCTGAGGTCTCAGTTATGTCTCCTTTTTGTTTTTGATTTTATTTATTTAGGTTTTCTCTCATTTTTTTCTTAGTCTAGCTAAAATGTGTCTATTTTATTTATGTTTTAAAAAAATAAACTTTTCATTTCATTTATCTGCATTTTTTTAGTCTCAATTTCATTCGTTTCTGCTCTGATCATTATTACTTCTTTCCTTCCTCTAATTTGGAGTTTGTTTTGTTTTTGCTTCCCTCATTCCTTGAGGTGTATCTTTTTTTTTTTTTTTTGAGTTGGAGTCTTACTCTGTCGCCCAGACTGGAGTGCAGTGGCTGCTCCCGGCCACCGTAGCCTTGACTTGCTGGGCTCTGGCTATCCTTCTGAGGTGTATCTTTATGTTGTTTATTTAAAGTATTTATACTTTTTTGATATAGATATTTATTGTTGTAAATTTCCCTCTAACTACAACTTTCACCATATCTCATATATTTTGATACATTGTATTTCCACTTTTATTTGTAGTAAGAAATTAAAAAAAATTTTTCTTAATTTTATTATTGACTCATTGGTCATTCAGAAGAATGTTTTTTAATTTCCATGTGTTTGTGTGTTTTCCAGAATTCCTCTTGGGCAACCCCCTTGGGTCCCCTCTCACTGTGGGAGCTTTTTCTGTACTCTCAATAAATTCTGCTTTAAAATTTTTTTTTCTCTTTTTACTAATTTCTAGTTTTATTTCATTGTGGTCACAGTAGACACGATATAATTTCTATTTGTTTAAATGTGTATAGTTGTATTTTGTGGCCTAAGATATGGTCTATTTTGAAAAAGCTCCATATGCTGATGAAAAAATATATATTCTGTTTTGTAAACGTCAGGCTTATTAAATCTATTGTCCAGTTCAACTCTGAAGTTTGTTGATTTTATGTCTGGATGATTTGTCCATTACTGAAAGTGGAGTGTTAAAATCTCCTATTATTTTATTTATTTATTTATTTTGAGTTGGAGTCTCACTTGTTGCCCAGACTGGAGTGCAGCGGCATGCTCACCTTCCAAGTTAGCTGGAACTACAGGCGCACGCTACTACACCTGGCTAATTCTTTATTGATTGTAGAGATGAGATCTCGCCAAGTTGCCAGGGCTGGTTTCGAATCTGTGGGCTCAGGCAATCCACTTGCCTCGCCCTCCCAAAGTGCTGGGATTACAGACTGAGCCACCAAGTTGGCCAATTTTTTTAGCAGTCTATCTCTCCTTTTAGGTATATTCAAGTTCGCTTTATATATTTGGGAATTTCAATATTGGGCACATAAATATTTATAATTGTTATATCCTCTTACTGAATTGATTCCTTTTCCATTATATAATGACCATCCTTGTCTTTTTAAAAATCATTTGATTTGCAGTCTATTTTATCTGATAGAGTCTTCTTAAAGACCATTTTATGGTCCATCAGAAAATTTTATATTTTAAAATAATTCTAATGGAAGTTATGTTTTCCTAAGGTAAGGCCACTTACCCAAATCATTAAGTTTCTTTGCTTCTGGCTACATTATATTAATTTGACAGGATATTTTTGCATTGCTGTAAATGAAGCAGTTCAATTCTTTGCATTTGTGAAGGGAATATAAAAGATATCCGTGATGATGAAAGGATTGGTCACCCTTTCTCTTCAGGACTTTGTTATAGGTTCTGAGGCTATGTATATTCTAGGGTTTAGATAATCTATATATGATAACATATTTTAAAAGATACTTGAACCCAATTATTTTAAAGTAAATATACCATTAGAATAGCAATGTAACTTTAAACTGTTGTCTCAAATAACAATAGTCATATATTTAGTGCCTTAAGCATTATTCATTCACATTCTCATTTATCTTCACAATGATTCCATGAAATTATTATTTGCATTTTAATATTGAAGAGATGGAGGTTGAGAGCACCTGAGTAAGTTGTTCAAGTTTACCTAATAAGTAAGCAGAAGAGCTAGGATTTAAAAGGAGACTCATCTGAATCCAGAGTGTTTGCTCATTCAGCTATTCTATACTTTCTATGAAAAATAAATGGAGATACAAACTGTGATAAGAAATATAATATGCTGGTAAGAGAGTAATCCTGTTAGCTCTAATTTTTTTTTTTCTCCAAGGGTAGTTAGTTGCTTTTCTATCAAGAAACTTGATCTATATTCTGTTTTTTGCACTCTGGTTTAAAAAAAAAGCATTTCATTATCTCTGCCTTTCTCTGGATTTAGAGCTTGTTAGTTCAAGAGTGACTATTTTAGCCTTGTACTCTTTCTAACTAGTGATTTGTTATATCTAAACCCTATTTCTCAGTGCTGTTTTCAAACTGTTTTGTTCTCTTTTAAATGAAAACTGAAAAAAATAGAATATATATATATATACACACATATATATGTATATCTGCTCTCACTCCTTATTAGAGTGGCTTTTCACTACTGTAATTACATCCTTCAATTAAGTTATGATTATTGGATGACTAGCATACCTATGGAAGTATCTGCTTACTACTAAAAACTGAAACAATCTTTCTTCCATTTTCTTTCAGATTGAGTATTTTTAGTCATTCCATTTCACTTTTGGCATGTTAGTTATTCTACTTTTTAAATTTGTAAATGGTTCTTGTAACGTTTATAACATACATATCTTTAACTTTAACAGTATACTTTTAAATAATATTTTAACACTTCACAGAGTATAAGAACCTTGTAAGAATATACAGCACAATATTTCCACGTTCGTCCTCCCATTCTTTGTACTGTTACCATACATTTCCCTTTTACATTTGTTTTAGACAACACAAAGGGGTACCCCCCAAAACTTGTATTTATTTATTCTTCCATGTTTAAACTTCAGTCACCTTCAAAGTACTCTCCATTTGAAGCAATACACTTACTGAGGTGCTTTTCCCACTGTTTAAAACAGTTTTTGAAGTGATCAATTTCGATGCCTTTTAGTGCTTCTACTGTTTTTTTGTTTCACCTCTTCTACACTGGCAAAACATTTCCCTTTGAAGACTGTTTTCATCCAGAGAAACAAAAAAGTCACTTGGGGTGAGATTGGGTGAATAGGGAAGGTAGAGCATGGGGGTCATGTCATTCTGGGTCAAAAACTGCTGAACACTCAGTGAGGTGTGGGCAGGTGCACAGTCTCCTGTTTGCCACAACTCAGGATGTTTCTTGGCAAATCATGTTACAACCTTCTCAAAACTTCCAGGTAAAAACATTTGCTGACCGTTTGATCCAGAGGTACAAATTCCAAGTGTACTACAAGGGGTCCACCCTCCAAAAGATAATTCCAGTTTTCTGGAGGTCCCCTTTCATACATCATTTCTATTTTAACTTTAGGCGTTATCTTTTAAATATATTAAAATAAAAATTTCTTTTCTAGTTGTACATAGTTTTGCCATTTCTGGTATACTTAACTTCCTTTGTGTAGATTCAAGTTTCCATCTAGTATTGTGTTTTCTGCCTATGGCATTTTCTGCTGTAGGTCTGCTGAGGTGAATTCTTTCAGAGATCATTGTGCGAAAAAGTATTATGTCTTCATTTTGAAAGACATTTTCCTTTCAAATGATGTAGAATTTAAGTTGATAATGATTTATTGTTTTATTTTGTGTTTTAAATGTGTTCTTTATTAAGTTTTGCCTTCCATATATATATATGTGTGTGTGTGTGTATATATACATGTGTATATATATAGTTTGGTTATGTTTGTTTGTTTTTGTTTTGTTTTGTTTTGTTTGAGTTGGAGTCTCACTCTGCAGTCCAGGCTGGAGTGCACATGCTTACAGCCACCCCAGTGTCGACCTGCTGGGCTCCAGCGATCCATCTGCCTCTGCCTTCCTAGTAGCCAGAACTACAGGCATGTGCTACCACACTTGGCTAATTTTTGACTTATTTTAGAGACAAGGTCTTGCCATGTTGCCTGGGCTGGTCTTGGACCCACAGGCTCAGGCAATCCACTCGCCTCAGCCTCCCAAAGTGCTGGAATTACAGGCTAAGCCACTGAGCCTGGCCCATATTTTTTGGTGAGAAGTATGCTGTCATTCTCCTATTTCTTGCTATGTAATGTTGCATTTTTCTCTGGTTGCTTTCAGTATTTTTTTTTACCTTTGTTTTTAATGTGTACAGATTTATTTTGTGTGCGCATTTTTTGAGGGGAGGGATGAGGGAGGTTCCTCAGCTTCCTGAAATTATTTGTTGATTTTCATTAATTTTTAGTTCTTGGTCAATAGTCCTTTAAATATAATTTCTAGTTCATTCTCTTTCTCCTCCTTCTTTAGTTACACATATGGAGAAATTTTGATATTGTTTTAGAGCCCATGAATGCCATGTTATATATTTTTCCTTCACTAGTTTTTCTGCTGTGTTTCAGTTAAGACTCAATTAACCTATCTTCAAGTTCACGGCTTCAAAACAAACAAACAACAAAACCTTTGCTTTGTCTAGTCTGCTGAAAAACACATAAAGGAATACTTCATTTCTGAGTATTATTGTTTCTGAATTTTCCATTTTATTTATATTTTGCATCTGTCTGCTGATAGCTATCTTAAATTGTTTGTATAAGTGTTCCAATATGTGAGACATCTCTGGGTTTGTTTCTGTTTACTGTTTTATCTCTAGAAATTTGGTAGTTTTTTTTCTTTTTTGTGTGTGTCTAGTAATTTTTGATTGAATATGTAGTTTTGTATATAAAATAACAATAGAGACTGAGGTAAATAATATTTTTTAACCCCAAATAAGAATACTTATTTTTCTGTCAACAGAACATTAAACTGATATAGTCAGGAGTTGTACCAGATTTAGATTTTATTATTGCTCTAGTTATCTTTAGTGCGATAGTCTTTATATATTACTCAGTGAGAATTACTTTATCTTGTGATTATTGTAAAGCCTGGAGTTAGACAGTATTTTTCTCTGTATTCCTAATATACCCTGAGCTTTTAGCAGGCCCTTAACACTGGTGCTTTTGAGATCTCTCTCTGTGCCCCATCCTTCAGGTAATAGACTGCTGTTACTTGTTACTTGATGAAAAACTTATGGTGGTAACTGTGTGACGTTTTTTTTTTTTTCAGTTCTCCTGAACCAGCCTCTATAGCTGAGTGCCTAAGCTTTAATAAGTGAGTTTTCTTATACATACAACTTATTTTTTAAAAAGTTGGTTTCTTGACAAGGTCCTTTTACTCTCTTTTGAAGCTTTAACATTTATAAAGAAGCATATTAAATAATCCTTTGCATAAACTTAATATTTTTATTCTTGTCAAGGATTTAAAGCTGAATTTTAGTCCCTGTGTTTTTGTTTGTTTGTTTTTGTTTTTTAGATACAGAGTGTTGGTATATTGCCCAGGCTGGTCTCAAACTCCTGGCCTCCAGCAATTCTTCCGTCACAACCTTCCAAAGTGATAGGATTACAGGCATAAGCCTCTCTGCCTGGTCTTTAGTCTCTATCTTGATATCAGGTCTCAATCACCCTGGGTGGCTTCAGGTATACAACTAAACCTATTCTTGCACCTGTTTTATTATTTGGTTTTCTCCATCTGCCTTTCTTACCATTTTCCTTTTCAGCCCTTTAACTGGGATTGTTGCCCTATTATAGAGAACAACATATGGGGTGGTGCCACAAATTTTATAAATTTTACCCTGAATGGGATCTATTTTATGCCTTTAAATTCCCCCCATCCTGTTGCCTTTGTATTTATCTCAGTAGTATTTCAGCTTTGTTAAGCCATACTTCACTAACTCATCTGCTAGCAATTAAGGATGTGATCACACACAGTCATAGACTTCATAGAATTTTCAGGCCAGTTTTGGGTATTAATTGATCACATTTAGCAATAACACCTTATATGTGCCATCCCTAATTTCAGAATAGCATTCTCATACTTTTCTCTTACTCAACTGTTGTGGTTTTACTAAGTGTTCCTTCAATTCAGAATTTCTGCTCACATCATTTCCTTTTGCTGGAATTTTACTCTTTTCCTCTATCCTCCTCTATGATTAAATAAGAGTGGGTGAAGTATATTCTGGATTTGTGTGTGTGCAGAGAGGGGGAAGAATGTGTATAAATGAGAGGGACTTGAGCATATTAGTACGCTGAAGAAGAACAAATAGAGAAGGTATACTTTGTGCAGCAAAAACTTTTTGGGAAAGGGAGTAGATGGAACCAAAGATCCAGGGAAAAATTCATCTTAGTTAGGAGAGGAGTGGGACACTATGCCTCTGGGAAAAATAGAAAGAGGATATAAGGATGGATTTGTAGATGGGTGAAAAACATGAACAGGATCCTCTTTGACAGTATTCATATCAGGGGGTGAGAGCAAAGTCAAGTGTGAAAGAAAAAATGTTATGAAATAAGGATTCCAGAGATAGTGGCAAATTTTATTAGTCTCTTGGAAATAGCAGACTAATTGTGCCAAACAAAAAGATTGTTGACCAGTGCTGAGGGACTGGCTGAAGTTGGATACAATGACTTTAGGCAGCACCAAGTAATTTCATATATTTTAATCAAATGTATATGTCCATGTGTCCAGCTCTGACCTCTCCTCTTTGCAGTTGCAGACCCACATTTGTCAAGCTTGTGCGCACACACACACACACACACCCTTACACTCTTACACACTTTGAATTCCCATCAACTTCACATTTCTCAAAGAATTCATTATTTCCCTCTTCCAAAACTCCACACCACTTTCTATATTCCTAATGGTGATAAAGAATGATAGACTTTCTATCTAGACTCCCAATTTAAAAAATTAACTCATCTGAATAATTAATTATTCATTAAGCAGATTATTGTTCTAAGCATAATGGATTTACAATAAAAAGACAGGTTTGAATTCTATTTTCAAGGAGCGTGTGAAATTTACCAACCAGTCATAGACAATTACAATGTCACTTTTGCTTATTGTTTTGCAGTGACCTCTTAAAATAGTGATCATTAAAGTGCGACTCATGAACCAAATCCAACTCTCTCCCTGTTATTGTTTGAATTGTGATCCAGTACTTTTTCTCCCACTTTTTAAAAAATTAATGTAAAATTTACATAATATAAAATTAGCAATTTTGAATTGTACATTTCAGTTTCGTTTACTACATTCACAATGTGGTGCAACCCTCACTTATATCAACTTCTAAAACATTTTATCACCTCAAAAGAAGTGTACCGATTAAGCAGTCTCTTCCCATTATTCCTCCTACTAGCCCCTGGCATGCATCACTATGCTTTCTGTCTGTATGGATTTACCTCTCCTGAATATTTCATATACATAAATCTTACTATTATGTGACTTTTGTGACTGGCTTTTTTCACTTGCCATGTTTTTGAGGTTCTTTCACATTGTAGCACATGTCTGTACTTCATTCCCTTTTATGACTAAATATTATTCCATTTGATGTATAAGTTGCATATTGTTTCCCAATCATTCATTGAACACTTAGATTTTTTTCCAGTGTCTGAAGGGAGTGTGTGTGAGTAGGGGGAATGGGAAAAGCAGGAAGGAAGAAATTGGTTATTGTGAATAGTGCTGCTGTGAACATTCACATACATATATTTTTTTAAGTCCTTGTTTTCAATTCTTTTGGGTATATGCCTAGTAGTTGAATTGCTGGGTCATTTGGTAATATTATGTTTAACTTTTTGAGGAGCTGCCAAACTGTTTTCTACAGTGGCTACAACATTTTACATTCCTGCCAGGAATGCAGGAATGTTCCAATTTCTTCACATTCTCACCAATACTTGTTATTTTCCATTTTTTAAATATCATCCTACTGGGTGTGAAATGGTATCTCATGGTTTACATTTTGCATTTCACTAATTACTAATTGTGTTAAGTATCTTTAAATGTACTTCTTGGCTATTTGTATATCTTTGGAGAAATTTCTATTCAGATTCTTTGCCTACTTTTTAATTGAGTTTTTAAAATTTATTTATTTATTACAGAGTTGTGGGGTACAAGTGAGGATTTACTATATAAGTAGGCTGTGTGCTGGTGATGCTTGGGCTTCTAAGTGGCCCTCACTCCCCCTGGTAGTGGACCATGTACCCTTTGAATTGTCACGTGTCCCCCACCCTTCTCTCTCCCTTCCTCCTCTAGCAGTGCTCAGTGACTGCTGTTCTCACCCTTGTGCTAATGTGACTAGTGATTAGGGCTCACTTATGAGTAAGAGCATGTGGTATTCAGGTCTTTGTTTCTGTGATGGCTCACTTAGTATGATGGTTTCCAACTCCATCCGAGTTGCTGTGAAGGCTATGATTTTGTTTTGTTTTATGGCTGCATAATACTCCATTGTGTATATGTACCACATTTTCTTTATCCAGTCCACTTTTGTTGGGCATCAGTGTTAGTTCCATGTTTTTGCTGTTGTGACTAGTGCAGCAGTCAACATGCGTGTGCAGATGTCTTTTTGGTAGAGCAATTTATGTTCCTCTGGGTATATTCTCAAAAGAGGGATTGCTGGATCATATGAAAGATCAAATTTTAGTTCTTTTAGGAATTGCCACACTGCTTTTCATAGAGTGAGTTTGTGTTTTTAATATTTATTTAATTATAAGAGTTCTGGGTGATAGATGCTCATCAGATATATGATTTGCAAACATTTTCTATGGTTCTGTAGGTTGTTTATTCTCTTTCATCACAATGTATTTTGATTCACACAAGTGTGTGATTTTTTTTTTTTTTTTTTTTTTTTTTTGAGTCGGAGTCTCTTTCTCTCACTCTGTTGCTTAGGCTGGAGTGCAGTGGCAGGCTCACAGCCACTGCAGCCTGGACCTGCTGGACCTGCCTCAGCCTTCCAAAAAGGTGGAACTACAGGCGCACGCCACCACATCCGGTTAAGTGTGTGATTTTAATGAAGTTCAATTTATTTGTTTTTTGTTTTATTGTCATATCTAAGAATCCATTGTTAAATCCAAGGCTATAAAGATTTACTACTATGTTTTCTTCTGTTTTATTCCACACATTTAGGTTTTTGATCCATTTTGAGTGAATTGTTTGAGTACATTTGAGGTAAAGACCCTATTTTATCTTTTGCATAGGAATAGCCAATTGTCTCAACATCATTTATTAAAGAGACTATTCTTTCTTCATTAAATAGTGTCTTAGTTCATTTGCATTGTTAGAATGGAATACCTGAAACTGGGTAATTTATAAAGCAATGAGGTTTATTTGGGTCACGGTTCTGCAGGCTATATAAGAAGCATGAAACCAGCATCGGCCTGGTGAGAACTTCAAGGAGCTTTCACTCAGCAAAAGGCGAAGGGGAGCAGGCATCATACGATGAGAGAGAAGAAGAGAGCGAGGGCGAGAGCAAGAGCAGGAAGGTGCCAGATTCTTTTTAATGATCAATTCTTACGATATCTAATAGTGCAAGAAGGGATCTGCCTCAATAATCCAAACACCTGCCACTAGGACCCACCTCCAACATTGGGGAGCAAATTTCAAACTTTATCAAATATCTAAACTAGTTTTGGAATTTTTGTTGAAAATCAATTGACCATAGATATTTGGATTTATTTCTGGATGATCGATTCTACAATTCATATGCTTATCCATATGCTAGTACAGCACACAGTCTTGTTGAAAGTTAAAATCTGGAAGTGAATTCTCCAACTTTGTTGTTTTTTCAGTATTGTTTTGACTGTTTGGACCTACTTTCAATTCTATTTGAACTGATAATTTTTTTTTTTTTTTACTTTTTGAAAAAGAGGGCTTTTTGATTTTAATTGGGATTGCATTGAAGTTCTAAATTGCTTGGGGTTATATTGCCATCTTAACAATGTTAAGTTCTCCAATGTATAAGCATGGGGTGTCTTTCCATTTATTAAGTTTTCTTTAATTTCTGTTGGTAATGTCTTATAGTTTTCAGGAAACAAGACTTTCACTTGGTTAAAATATCTCTGGGTATTTTATTCTTTTAGACTCTACTGTAAATAGATTTATATTCTTAGTTTCCTTTTTGGATTGTTCATCGCTAGTATATAGAAATGCAACACATTTTTGTGAGTGAATTTTATGTCCTGCAACTTTACTGAATTTTTAAATTAGCTCTAGTATTTGTGTGTGTGTGTGTGTGTGTGTGTGTGTGTGTGTGTTTATACTTTAGGATTTTCTGTATAAAAGATCATTTTGTCCATAATAGGAATAGTTTTACTTTTTTCTTTTCAGTTTAAATGACTTTATTTTGTCCTTGTTTAATAGCTTTGGCTAGAAATTTTAGTACAATATTGAATAGCAGAGCAAAAAGTAGGCATCCATGTCTTGTTTCTGATTTTAGGGGAAAGACTTTTTGTTTTTCACCATTGAGTATAATATTAGCTGTTGGTTTATTTATAAAAGTGTTTTTACCAGGTTGAGGAAGTGCTCTTCTATTCTTAGTTTTACATTTTTTTGTCATTAAAAGGTGTTAGATTTTGTCAAATGTTTTTTCTATATAAATTAAGGTGCTTAACTTTTTCTTTGTTTGTTTCACTAATGTGTTGTATTACATTGAATGATTCTTGTATGTTGAACAACTTTTGCATCCTGTGACAAATCTCACTTTGTCATGGCGTATAATTCTTTTACTGGGCTGCTGTATTTGGTTTGCTAATATTTTTGTTTTTATAGTCATATGGAATATTAATCTCTTAAACAAATAAAACTATCTTTTAAATTAACACCACTTTGTTTTTGATAGTATATGAAAAACTCGTCTCTCATACAGCTCCACCTCCCCCTTTATGATGTCACAAAAACAACTTTATGTATCGTATGCCCATTGACAGAGATTTATAATTATTGTTTTATGTATATGACATTAAATCACATAGGGAAAAAGGAGAAGTTCCAAACAAAAATACAGTATTACTGGTTTTTAGTTTATATGTGCAGTTGAACCTTGACCAGCGTTCATTGCTTCTGTGTATGACTTCAAGTTATTGTCTAATGTCCTTTCTTTTCCACCTGAATAACTCCTTTCAGCATTTGTTATAGGATCTATCTAGATCGACTAGGGACAAATTTCATTCACTTATGTTTGTCAAAGGATGTCTCAATTTCGTCTTCATTTTTGAAGAACGGTTTTGTTGGTTATAGAATATTTAAGTCATAGTTTTTTTTTGGTTGTTTTTTGTTTTGTTTTGTTTTCCCCCCGCATTTTAGCTCTGTAATTTCTCTGTTTTCTAGCCTCTGTAATTTTTTCCGGGAAACTGCTAATGTTATTGAGTATTCCTTGAACCTTAGAATTTGCTTCGATCTTGCTGCTTTCAAGAGTGTCTTTCTTTGACTGGACAGTTTGATTATAATGTATCTTGGTATATATCTCTTTGTCTTCTTTGAGTTTGTTGAGATTCTTGGATGTATGGAGTAGTTCATTTGTCAACTTTGGGAAGTTTCTGGCCATTATTTTTTCAAACATTTGTTCTATCTCTTTCTACTCTCTTTTTCCTTTTAAGACTCCTATTATTTATATTATTGTACACTTGACAGTGTTCCATAGGTCTCTGAGGTGTTGCTCAACCTCAGACTAAATCATTTTAATTTGACTTTGTTTCAAGTTTGCAGATACTTTCGTCTGCCTGTTCAAATCTTCTATGGAAAAACTTGTAATCTTTTCATTTCAATCTTTATACTGTTGAGCTCCAGAATTCTGTGATTTCTTTTTAAATAATTTCTCTTGGCCGGGCTTGGTGGCTCAGCCTGTAATCCCAGCACTTTGGGAGGCCGAGGCGAGTGGATTGCCTGAGCCCGCAGGTCAGGACCATCCTGGGCAACTTGGCAAGACCTCATCTCTACAAAAAATCAAAAATTAGCTGGGCGTGGTAGTGTGCACCTGTAGTTCCGGCTACTTGGAAGGCTGAGGTGGAAGGATTTCCGGAGGCCAGCAGGTTGACACCGGGGTGGCCATGAGTGTGCCACTGCACTTCAGTCTGGGCGACGAAGTGAGACTCCAACTCAAAAAAAAAAAAAAAATTTCTCTTTGTTTATAGCTTCACTTGTTGAGACATTGATATTAGAGTTTCCTTTAGCTATTTTTCCATGGGTTTCTTTAGCTTTTTAAGCATATTTAAGACAGTTGATTTAAAAGTTGTGACTGGAGAGTTCAATGTCTGTGCTTCTCAAGGATCCTTTCTGTTAATTAGGCCATATTTTATATAATTTTTTTGTACTCTGTATTTTTTGTTTCAAACTGGACATTTTGAATATTATAAGGCGGTGCCTCCAGAAATCAGCTTTTTCACCTCCTCAGTGTTCGGTTTTGTACTTTTCTGTGGGTTGTAGCTGTTTGCTTGTTTAGTCACTTTTTATGCTATTTTGTAACATCTGTATTCTTTGTGGTGTGTAATCTTTGAACTATTCCTTTAGCTTGTGTTTAACTAGTGTTTTGATAGTTTTCCTTGAATGCCTGGATTCAAAAACAAAAAAGAAAAAGAAAAAAAAAAAGAAGGAAAGAAGAACACATAAGTAAAAAAGAAAAGAAAAACTCTCTTAGTCTTTGCAGGTTTGCCTTGTGTGGAGGAATTCTTCAACTCAACCAGGCTGATTATAACTCTGCCTTAGCTTTACCTTCTGCTTATGCCAAAACTAGACATCAGGTATAGGTGAAAGCCTAGGATCTTCTCAGATCCTTTCTAAGCATGTGTTCTGCTCTGGTCGTGCACTTGGCTTTTCAAACTTTCCTATTTACACAGGTGCTTTTTCAATGCCCTTATTTTCCAAGAAACCTCCCTTCCCTGCTTTTCCTTCCAGGCTTTTGGCATGTCTACTTTTTACCTCAACTATAATTTCTTGTCTCAGGTGATCATTGGTTGTTCATTAGCCTCATAATTTTTTTTAAAATTCCTTCTGCATAGCTCCTTTTCTACCTGAAAAAATTCCAAGTTTGTTGAAACACAGGCAAACACCTTGCATCAGTTCTTCAGGTAGCCCTCAGAATGGTCAAAACAGATAAACACAATTCTTTGAGAACAAGGTTTTCTCTGCTTTCTCACTAACCAGAGACCAAAGTCTCACACAGGAAATGAAGGCTGCTCTCTTTAAAATCATCACCTATTCGATGATTGTTTATATCAAGGAGGTCAGAGTTATAGCAAGAGGAAGCATAAGTGCCATAAAGCTTTCCTATCATTTTAATGTTGCTTTTTCTTGACTCAGCATTTGAATGATTGATATAAATCTCTAATGATTTTTCAGAGCTCTGACAAACTTGATTTTGACAGTTTTGCTTGAGTTTTTGGCAGGTCTATAATGAGATGTGCCCTTGCAGCTAGCTATTTCATCATTTTTGCTGACATCGTATCTACAAATAGTTTTATAGTTCAATATTATTTTTAAAAAATCAAAAGAACACTATATTATGTCCTGTGAAAATATGAAATTCTAATTTCAATGTCCACAAATATTTATTGAGACATGTCCACATAATTCATTTACATAATGTCTGAGTTTGCTTTCATCGTACAATGGCAAAGTTTAATAGCTGTGAAAGAAGTAGTGTGTCCAGCAAGTCAAAAATATTCACAAGTTTGTCCTTCACAGAAAAAGTTTTCTAACTTCTGTTTAAAAGTCTCAACTGCCAATATTCTCTCTTCTTCTTCTAGCCTCCGAGTTGTTGCTATTGACATTTTCCTTCAAGGTAAGTTTAATTTGTTTCAATTCTTTTTTGGTTTGGTTTACAAAGTGCTTCTCAATCTGACGCATCCTGCTGCTTAAGCTTATCTCCCATCTCTTCTTCAGGTTCACTTTAATTATATTACACTCCTTACTCTTCCCCTTAAATGATATGTTCTGTTGTAAATGTTTATGCATTGGCATATGCTCTTATTTCTTAGAATATTCTTCCAAACTTTTCTTACCTGTGAAATCCTATCTCTAGAGTGGGTTGAATGGTGCCTCCCCACCCCCCGCACCAACCCCCACAATTGTTAGGTCTAGCTGGAACCAGAATATGATATTATTTGAAAAAAATGTCTTTGTAGCTGTAAGCAAGGTAAGGAACTTGAAGTAAGATCATCCTAGATTATGTTAGGACCTAAATCCAATGACAAGTTTCCTTATCAGAGAAAAGGGGAAAGTACATATAGAGAAGGTGCTGTGAAGACTGTGCAAAGATTGGAGTGACATGTCTATAAGTCAACAGTTATCAGAAACTAGGAGTAAGGCATAAGATGTATTCTCTCTTGGAACATTTAGAAGAAATCAAGAAAGTCAACATCTTAATTTTAGATTTCTGGCCTCCAGAACTATGAAAAATGTATTTCTGTTGTTTTTCACCTACCACATTTGTAGTAATTTGTTAAAGTAGCCCCTGGAAAAGAATACACCCTCTTAAAAATCCCACTCAAATGCTATATTATGAATTACCTGATTCCTCCATACCTAGACAAAGTTATTTGCTCATTCCTCTTTTGTATCATAGCATTTGCCATATTTTATTTCAACTTATCTGTTTAAGTGTTTATCTTCTTTGAAATCTCTGAACTTGTCCATTATGAGAACTAACTTTTATGTTACCCTTCACACTTAGCATAGTATCCAGCATACAGTGAGTGTTCAATGTTTATTGAATGAATGAATAATAATGGAGTAGGATAATTTTAGAATAATATGAATAATCCTAGAATAATAGAATGAATAATAATAGAATGAATGGTGATATAGCAAGGTTTTGCTTGAAGTTGGTCTAAGCATTCTATTTTGGGTTCTGCCATTTAAAAGCTTGACCACATGTTACTTTGATCTTCATCTGTATACCATGAGAGTGGAACTATGTCCTTTCTCAGCTGTAAAATTTTAAGATGTTTTATTTCTTTTGAGTGATTTCTTTCATGTTAGTTTCTGTTCTGGTGATTGAATATGGAGAATAACATCTTTAGATTCTTCAGGGAAAACTATTACACTTCTAACACTAAGTATTTTTCAAAAGAATAAAGATTCCTCTCCTTTTCTTTATTTTGGAGCAGAACCAGAAGGAATCTGATTTTTTTAAAAAATGTGAAAATGGTTAGGTGCAGTGGTTCATGCCTGTAATCCTGGCACTTTGAGAGGTCAAGATGGGAAGACTGCTTGAGCCCAGGAGATCAAGACCAGCCTGGGCCACATAGTGAGACCTCCCCTTTATGACAAATAAAAATAAAAATAAATTAGTTGGACTTGGTTGCATGTGCTTTTAGTCCCAACTATTTAGAAGACTGAGGTGGAAGGATCGCTCTGAGCCCAGGAGGTCGAGGCTGAAGTGCGCAGTGATCTCACCATGACATGCAAGCCTGGGCGACAGAATGAGATACCAGCTCATATATATGAGTATATATCAAATATTTATATGAAAGAATGTTGATACTTCCACAGGAAACAAATTTTGTGGCTGTAAGAGTAGAATTTTTATGCTTTGATAATGAATCTAACTGTGGAATTAATTTTTTTTCCCCAGTCAGTTGTATTTTATTCGTGGATGCTCAGGCCTTGACCGCGCACTTCTGCAATGGGTACAGCCGCTGCTAATTCTTGGTCTTCAGGTCTCCTCGCTCTTGTTAAGTCGGTGGCGCATGGCACGCGTTTTCTTAGGCGGCAGAGCCAGGGGCTTGTACTTCTTGCTCTTGTAGAACTTCCTGAGGTTTTCTTTCTGAGTCTGGGTAGTAACAGTGAGGACACGAGCAATGGGTTTGCGGACGACTCGGATCCTGGAGAGCTTGAATGCCGCGCCGCCGGTCACTTTGGCGACCCGCAACTGAGACAGCTCCGCCTTCAGGACGTCCGGCTGTTTCAGCAGCTCGTCCTTGCCGCGAAGGTATCAGGCTTTAATCTTGGCCATTGCTGCGCAAGTCACCACCGCCGCGGCCGCCGGCCCCGAGGAAAAGAGCGGAACTAATTTTTTTTTTTCAGAAAATATTTTTATTTTAGTCATTTGAGGTGCACACATTGGTTTAAAAAAATAGATGCATATACACTATGTAAAATGTATTGTATAAAAGACAAACACAACTGTAATCAGGTGCACGATGTATTAATTGTATTTAATCAGCTCAGGAATTAGTTTTCTTTATATATATATATATCTCAAATGATGCACTTTTTAATTGATCTGTTTTCAATATTTCTGTTGTGGCAAAATGTTACTACATTAATCAATTGATGATATAGGCACTTGTGTATTCACATGTGAGGAGAGCAAGTTAAAAATCAACAAAATATGTTATTTGTGCATTTGCATCAATGAAGATGCACCTTTATATAGGGGCTTGTTCAAAGTGCCGTTGAGACTTTGACTCATTAAATCATTTGCGAGATAACTATCCCTACAAAGAGGTGAGAAAATAGAAAAGTCAGGATAGTTACAGAATCAAGTCTAAAAGTGAAATCACTAGCTGAATTGAAGTCAAAAGTTGAGAACCCAACTTCCCAGCATAGGCAAGTGTTTTCTTTTCTTTTCTTTTTCTTTTTTTAAAGAATTAAGAATGTTTATGAAAGCTGTTTAATTTGGGGAGCAGTAAAAACCATGTCACTTGCCCAAAATAGAAGGAAACCTAGAAATCCTTTGCTTTTCAACAGTAGATCTTTTCTCCTTTGCTGTCTCGGAATTTTCTTTTACAATCCATTTCTGTTATGTGCATGAATTTGTAACCTTGGCTATAGGTAGACCATTTGATCTGATTCTTAAAACCAAAAATCCTGTGGTCTTTCTTCTTGATTTTGTAAGCCATGTAAAATGCAGATTTTTTTAGTGTAAATTTAAGTGGCACTATTCAGAAGAGATTGCTGCAAAGGCAGCAATCAGTGCGGATTAATATTTTCTGAAGGTCTCCAAGCTGAAGAGGGGACTAGAACTGGGCTCTCCAGGATGCATGAGACTGGCATGAAAGAGAGAAGCTTGAGTTAAAGAAGTAGGAATAAGAGTAATATTCACAGAGATGGTGGAGGATTGTACTGATAAGTGAAGGTTAACTGTGGGATACCAGTCAGACTGGGGAGATTTACATGTAAATCATTCTAGAAATATAGTTTGTGTTATTTAAAGTCTAACAATTTATCAAATCTTGGGAACAAATTATTTGGTCTACTTAGATTTGCACATCTACTGCATATATTACGAGTCTTTCTATACAGGAACTAAGGTATTTCATACAGCATTGGTACTGATAACTTCATTTTTGTAGCTGGAAATGTACGAAAGTTAGTGAATTTCACTCTTCTGAAATGTTTAAGTTAATACTTAATTATTGTGGCATTTGCTTTTTATTTATTCTGCAGCTATACCAGCATTTGTATTTTCTTAAGTCTTTATGAAAATATCAATTGATAGGTTAATCTATTTGATTGATTGATTGATTGATTTCCTGTACCTCTTTGACCACAATGTCCAAAGATAGTTGAAGAACACTCTTCAGAGTTGCAGGACGTGGGTTGGCCCTGCAATATTTCTAGATCTCATTCACGCCCTTGGTACATTTACTTTTGCTACTTCCTCCAATAATAGAGCAATTTCCTTCTAAGGCTTGAATTGCCTCAGGAATGCAGGAAAAGTTAATCTTATTCACAGTAATTTTTTGCTGTCACCCTTGCCTCTACTTTTAGAGGTAGCCGGTTCTTCCAATTTTTTTTGACATGTGAGAATACGGATCTATTAATTAAATTGTATTTTAGATTCAGGGGGTATGAACGCCTGTTTGTTACATGGACATATTGCATACTGGTGGAGATTGGGCTTCAGGTAGTCCACTCCCTAGATAGTGAACATTATACCCAATAAGTAACTTCTGAACCCTAGCCTCCTTTCCTGCCTACCCCCTTTTAGTGTCTCCAGTGTTTATTCCCATCTTTGTGGCAATTTATCTCCCTCATGTAAGTGAGAACATGAGGTGTTTGGTTTTCTGTTTCTGAGTTAGTTCATCTAGGACGATGTTCTCCAGCTCCATTCCTGTTGCTGCAAATTACATAAGTTCATACCTTTTATAGCTGCATAGTATTCCATGCTGTGTATATACACCACATTTTGTTTATCTAGTCAATCGCTGATGGGCACTTTAGGTTAGTTTCATAATTTTACTATTGTGAATTTCTTAATGTGTGTTCTGTGGTATAACAAGTTGCTTATGGATTTTCTCATTGACTACCCAGAATTCACTTTGCTTGAATTTTCCCGATTAGTTGCCTTTTTACCTTTCTTTTACTCCCTCCTCTGTGTTCTCCTTTCCTTTCTCTTTGCCTTATAGATTTGTGCCTTAAAATCTATTTAGTGTCATTTCAGTGAATTTGTTGAGAGAGTCAAAGCAAATGGATGTGTTTGATTTTCCTTCTTTTTTCAGGCCTAAATAGCAATTAATTCGAGTTTTTCCCATTACTTGTTAGTATCTGGGAATGCAGTCAGTGTTGGTAGCCCTTTGCTGAGCTCTTTTGTTAATTCTCAAAATTGGTCTGTAAATTTTGGGGGAGTTATTCTGTACCTAACTCACTATTCAAACCATTCCAGTCAGTTTTCTTCTCCCAGCACTTGACCAACGTTATTCTTGCTAGGCTTCTTATTTTCTCCATGATGCAAAATCCAGGAGAGACTTTTCTATTATAGTCTTAATTGATGTGTTTCAGCAATGTTCCACATAATTTACCCATTCCTCCTTCTTGAGGTACTTTTTTTTTTTCTTGGCTTCTTCACCATCTTATCCTTCTGGTTTCTCTTATATTTCTTAGGATGCTTGGTCTCTTTTGATGAGTTCTCCTCTTTCAGCCACTTGGAGTTTCTCTGATCTTGTTCTTTGGCTCTTTTCTGCTACCATTGTTGTTGTCACTATCACCAAGAGCAACTGTCATTGACATCATTATTAATATACAATTAGCTTTTGCAGCTCCCACAACTCTTTTAGAATACCAGGTTTTTAAACCTTTGAACTTGAAAAATCAACCCTACAGATTTCTTAATTGTTCAAGCAATTGACAAGGTTTCAGGCATATCATGACTTGTAGAGTAGAAACAAAAGGTTTAAGCAGAAAAAATATTAATTACAACAAATACTGAAAAAGACCTTCAATAAATTCTTAAATTTTAAACCTCAAAAATTACTCTGTAAGTAATAAGCTTACTTGAAGTTTCCAGTCTGGGTTTATAGGTGGTCAACTAAACTAGACAGTATGGTTTACTTGAGTTAGACCCCAGAATCAATATGATCTGTTTCCAACTATATAGTGAGCAGGGTTGACTGGTTTGATCATGCTAAAGTCACCTAGTAAAAATCCACCATATATGAGTGACTTATGAAGATATGACAATTAAGTTTTCAAACTTGCCAACATTCCCTTACATTGGCAACACTATACAAACAACTCAGTAAGGTTTCATAACCTTGGTATATCAGCGTCTTACCATTGTGTTTATGTTGACATATGGTGGTATCTTGTTGAGTGACGTTCATTATTGTTGCTTCATGTTTTTGTGTGCCATTGTGAGAACATCGGCGTTTGAATTAGAGCAAAGAACAAACATTAAATTTCTTATTAAACTTGGCAAGAGTGGAAGCGAAATCAGGAGCATGTTAGTCCAAGTTTATAGAGATAATTCCATGAAGAAAATGGCAGTGTGCAAATGGATTAAACTTTTATCTGATGGGAGAGAACGCATTAGAGATGAAGAGAGGTCAGGATAGCCAGTAACGAGCAGAACTGACAAAAACATTGCAAAAGTTCATTGAATGGTGCGACAAAATCATTGATTGACTGTGAGACGCATGGCAGACCAAATAAACATTGAAAGAGAAATAGGAAAATCTTAACTGAAAACTTGGCATGAAAAAGGTGTGTGCAAAAATGGTCCTGAATAGCATCATGGCAATGCACTAGCTCACACAGCACTGTTTGTGAAGGAGTTTTTAGCCAGTAAACAAATAACTGTTTGGGAACACTCTCCCTATTAAGATAATATTGAAAGGAAGGCATTTTAATGACATTCAGGACCTCAAAGGTAATATGATGACAGCTCTGATGGCCATTCCAGAAAAAGAGTTCCAAAATTGCTTTTATGGGTGGAGTAGGTACTGGCATTGGTGAGTAACTTCTCAAGGGGAATACTTCGAAGGTGACTGTAGTGATATCTAACAATGAGGTATGTAGCCCTATTTCTAGACTGAGTTAGCAAACTGAATTGTCAGACCTTGTAAGGATCGTATTTGAGTATGTAAAACTGCTTTGTTATTCAGCCTGCAAAGCAATTCTTTTTATGAAAAATGTGAACTTCAGTGAATTACCTATATTTGAAGAATAAATGTGTTTCAACAAAATGCTACATTTTATAGTACCTAAAAATGTCTTTATTAACAAAAATTTATCTCATTTGTTTTTATATATCTAACATTTATATTGAAAACTATTAGTCTACTAAGGACTTTCATTTCATTCTCAGAATAACTCTACCAGGATAAGTATGACTATTCCCTTTTCTTGATGAGTTAATTGGGATTTGAAGATGCTGTCATTTTCTCATGGCCCCAAAATTAATAAGTTGTGGAGATGGAATTCAAACATAAGTCTGAACTGACTGCAAATTATGTGCTTTTAATTTGCAAACTATGCTGCTTTCTCTTACATATACTAGCAAATGGGAAAAACAAGCAAATATATAAGTGTAACTATACTGTTTCCTCTTATATATATTAGTACATGGGAAAAACAAGCAAATATATAAGTGTGTGTGCATATATACATTCACACACACACACACGTATACATACAGGTGACCTTTGGACAATGCAGGAGTCGGGGCACTGACCCCATACAGTAAAAAACTGCATACAACTTTTGATTCTTCCTAAATTAAATATGAATAACCTACTGTTTACTGAAACCCTTACCAATAGCATAAAGTCAATTAACATATCTTTTGTATGTAATATGTATTATAGGCAGTGTTCTTACAATAAAGTAAGCCAGAGAAAATAAAATGTTACTAAGAAAACCATAGGAAGGTAAAATAGAGTTACTATTCATTAAGTGGAAGTAGTTCATCATAAAAATCTTCATCCTCATCATCATCACATTGACTAGGCTGAGGAGGAGGAGGAAAAGGAAAAGTTTATCTTGCTGTCTCAAGAGTGGCAGCGGTGGAAGAAAATCTGCCTATAAATTGACTTGTGCAGTTCAAACTCATGGTGTTCAAGGAATATATATATATCATATATATATACATATATATCATATACATATCATATATATGATTCAAGGGTTACACACACATACATTTTTCTAAGTAATTGCATTTTGCAGTTAAATTTTGTTAGACTTCACATTTGCCTGTTTTTTTCCTTTTGAGTTCATGTCTGTATTTTGACCTTAATTTTGTGTTTCAAAAGAGTCTAAATTTCTTGGGAATATTGTAGGCTCATGTTATAAATAATATTGGCTCAAATTTTTTCTTAGAATGAAATTTTTTATTGTGGAGCATTTATAGAAGCAGAATCCTAAATCTCAAACAGTAGTTACTATTTGTGTGAAGAATTCTGTGCATGCATGTGTGTGTATGTATGCAGTTCTTGTGTATGTGTACATAGTGCTGTGTTTATGTGTATGCAATTCTTGTTGGACTACACTTATTGATTAATTAATGTAAAGTCATTTAGACATTTGAAAAAAGTAAGATATTTTGTTTCCTCATTCCCGTTCCCCACAATCTGGCTTCTGATGCCATTTCTCCTCCAAAAGCTGTTTTGATAATACTACCACTGAGCTTTTTGATAAATTTAATGGACTCTTTTTAGTCTTTTGATTCTTACCTCTCCCCTCAGTTCTTGCTACCTTTAGTCATTCCCTTGAAGTACACTTTTCATTGTTCTTTGACCTTGCATTTGTTACTTTTTATCTATTTCTTTGGTTCCTTCTCAGTTGACTTCGTTGGCTCCAATTTCTCTGCTTTTACCATAAGTCGGATACTTTTTTTTCTTCCCCTGGATATTACATGCATCGTATTTCTAACTTCTGTGATTTTAATTTATTCCATGGTTCCCCAAAGATACTGATACGTATCTTATTTCTGATCCCTGAACCTGTATGCAAATTACGTGTGGGGCATTTCCTTTGGTATGTCTCAAAGACACTTTAATGAGTCTCAAATGAAGTTCATCGTTTCCTTTCCCCACCACCCTGCAACTCTTTTTTACCCTTTATTTTATATTTCAGTAAATGGCATCCCTAGCTGCTAACCTGTGCTAAGTTCCTAAGTGGTGAGCTACTTTTTGACAGCTTTTTATGCTTAATCTTTATGGTATCTCATTTTTATTATCATCCCTTCAGTTTTTGCATGTTTATCTATTCTCACTGCAAAAGCCTTAACTTCTTACATAATCATCTCTCACTTTGATTACTTGCAACAACTTCTTTTAAAAATTAATTTTATTGATGTGTAATTTGCTTACAGTAAAATACACAGATCTTATGGATACAATTCTTAGAGTTTGGACAAATGTAATAACTTTGTAAAGTAACAAACAATTCAATCAAAATATGGAACATCTCTATCATTCCAGAAGATTCCCTCTTATTCTTTTCCAGTTGATCTCCCCAATCTCAACCAAGCAATCACTCTTTTGATTCCTATTTATGGAGGTGTGACTGTCTTTGAATTTTGTATAAATTGAATCAAACAGTATGTACTCTGGTGTCTTTTACTCAAAATAATGCTTTTGAGATTTATCTATGCTATTGCATTAATCTTTAATGTGTTCTTTTTTATTGTGAACGTTCCACTGTATGAAGACACTACAGTTTATCTAGTTTCTTATTGTAGATATTTGAGTTGTTTTCATGTATTGCCAATTCTGAATAAGGCTACTACAATCATTCTTATAAAAGTATTTTTGTGACATTTGTTTTGTTTCTTTCAGGTAAATATCTAGAAGTAAAATTGCTTTATCATAGTGAGACAGGAGATAGAGAAAAGCTAGGCAGACAGACAGGGCGGGTCTCACGGTAACAATGTAGTCTCGTGGTAACAATGTAGTCCAGAAGGCCTTTCTGGCAGATACACTCACTTTGATAAACAAGCTCCCTACAAGCCTCTCAAGCTAGAGCTGAAGTATTTCACTTCTGGGATAGAAAAACAACCAATCAGCTTGCTGCCAAGTGCTGACCAATCAGCTCACTATAGACCCCTACCTCCTGCCAATTGGTCCTTAGTACTGACCAATCGGCATAGCTAGTGCTGACCAATCAGCTCACAGCTAGTGCTAGCCACTCGCTTTGGTCTTAGGGCTATATAAGCACTATATTTCAGCTCCAATTTGGCAATCTCTTCAGGTACCCTCCCATTGTGGAAGCTTTTTTATCCTCTCAATAAATCCTGCTTTCTCACTTTCTGGCCATCTGTATCCCTCATTCCTTATGGGCATGAGCTAAGAACCAGGACCTGAAGAGCTGCAGAAGATGTGGGTGCTTTAGAGCCATGTACCCTGGAGGCTGCTTGCCAGCTGAGGGAGCCAGCTGAACTAGGAGATCTGCTGTAAGAGGTCAAGACTCTGAAGCTGAGACACTTCTGGGTGCTGCAACACTCTCAGGGCCTGTCTTACCAGCCCATTAGAGCCAACACTTCTGGGGCTAGGCTTGTCAGCCCACCAAATCAGCAACACTCTCAGGGCTTGGCTTGCCAGCCCATTAGAGCCAACACTCCTGGGGCTAGGCTTGCCAGCCCATTGAGCTGACCCTCTCTGGGGCTCAGCTGACTGACCCTTTCGAAGCCCAGGCTGATCTGAAAAAAATCTGTATTAATAAGACAGGTGTATGTTTACATTTACAAGAAATACATTGTTTTCCCTAATTTGTTGGACCAGCTAACACTTCCTCCAGCAATTTATGACATTTCCATTGGCTTCATATCCTTATCATGATTTGATGTTTTTAGTCTTTATAATCTTAATAATTTTTACAATTTTCTTGTATGTGTGTGAGGTGTTATTTCATTGTGGTTTCAATTTGTATTTCCATGATGACTCATTAGGTATGCTGAGCAGATTTTCATGCACTTACTGACCATTTATATGTCTTTTTTTAATAAAGTGGCTGCTCAAACCTTTTAAGTATTTTTAAAAATTGAGTTAGTCATTTTATCATAGATTTGTGGGAGTTCTGCACACAGTGTAGATACAAGCCCTTTATTATACACATCTCAATTTCTATATCTGCCACACATTGTCCCCCATCTGTTCCTTGCACTTTCATTTTCTCATTGATGTCTTTTAAGAAGTACAAGTTTTTAATTTTGATGAAGTCCAATTTATCAATTTTTATGGTTAGTACATTTTTGTCCTAAGATATTTTTTCATATCTTCAGGTTACAAAGACACTCGTCTTTATTTTCTCCTAAAATCTTTATAGTTTGACAACTTTTTAACTGCTCTCCTTGCCTTCTCACACTTTTCAGGTTTATAATTTTTCTTCAAAGTAGTCAGTTCACTTTTTCAGATCTCAAATAGCCACTAAGAAGGTTGAAGTTGCTAAAGCAAGCCTAGCTGCTGCCATCTCTCTAAACTCCTTAACATGGTTTACAAAATCCCTCATCATGTCTTTCACTCTTAAAGCAACTTTCATTCTCTGCTAGTTGCTGGGTCAGCTTTGCCAAACCCTTTATATTTCCATTAAAGCAGCAAATTCTCTTTTGGACTTCTGGACTATTGTAGTTTCTGTACCTTGACTACCTTTTTGCTGGCTTGTTTCCTTCTTCAGCTGAGTAACTCCAGTTCTCTTTGTTCTTGTCTTGGTTTTAATGTCACATTTTCCTGGGAAAGTCTTTTCTGACCTTAGAAGACAGGTGCTCCTCCCACATAGTCCTATAGCATTTTGAGGTTTCTGCTAGTATGATAGTTTCCACACAAATTCTGTACAGGTTGTGTACTTGCTGTATTTCTCTCATTAGACTTTAAGTTTCTGGAAGCCAAGGGGTGTATCTTGTTCACTATAGTGTCTGCAAAACATACTCAATAATGTTCTTAGTACATAGAAGGGATAATGGAATATGTGAGATGGTGAATAGGTTAGGTAAAGATAGCATCTGTGACCTAGTAAACATTGACTCCTTGAATTAATTCCTTGAATTAATTATTGTTGATAGAAGATATTTATTTCTCATTTTATTGTAACATTTAAATAAGTTATATACATTTATTTTAAAAATTAGAAAATAATAGAGAAAAATGAAATTATCCATTATAATGCCATTTATAGCTAATAACCATTAATATTTTGATATAATTTCCTTGTAGTCTTTTTTTAACTATATATGTGTTTTGCATAGTATTTCATTAAATATATTTAATAATAAAACCTCATTAAAATAAAACCTCATTAAAATGGCCAATCAGTAGCAGCTAGAGTGCTTTTTCCATGGAGTAAACCAAAATAGAGAGAATTCCTCAGCACTCAGAGAGGACTGTACCAGCAGCACACTCCATGACTCATCAAAGAAATGATAATATTCGCAGAATATGAAGAAGAGAAAAAAATCAGTTGGTGTGTGTTGGGACTGGCCAGACTTGCTTGGATTATAGCACAACTTGTGAACAGCCTCTGGACCCAACAGGTGAGATGAGAGAGGAGAATTCAGGAGTTCTGTGCTCTTGCCAGGGACTTTGAAGATCCCCTCACAGGACTCCAGTCCCTCACAAGACTCCAGTCCTTCACAAGAAACTGCAATACCAACAGATGTACTCTACTGAAACTCACATGGAGCAATGCAGGAAAAAACAAAAAACAAAAACCAAAGAACCCTGAACTAGCCACCATTTCCTGGAAACTGTACTCTTGCTGACTGCTTTCTAGTCAGCCTGGGAAGGAATGGGCTTCAAAGGCTAATTCCATTGTAGAAGACTGTTTCTGGCTGGGGTAGGCAGAACACCTGAGGCTGGCAGCACCGAGCCATTCTAAATGCAGACTGTCTGAGGCTCAGACAGGGGAGTTGGGTGGGACTCATTGCCATAGCAACATTTCACATCCCCTGTAAACTCTTTTGTGCAACATGGCGGTGTTACCCGAGAGGCTGGGGACTTCTTCCCAACCCCTATTGGAGTAGGCAATCATGCACACAGGTGGGAAGCTTGAGCACTTTTCCCCCTAGCTGCACCCCCAGAAAGCTCAAGACAGTCAGAAATCTTTGGCATTCCCCACCACACTACTCATCACCTAGGTCAGCTGGGTACTTCTTATGGGGAAACACAGGACAATCAGAAAGCCCACAGCTACCATCACATCTGACTCTCCTGCAAGAGCCACCTCCTGGCCAGAGGTAAATTGGCTAAGACCCTTTACATCTGACTTAACACTTCATTGGGGAATGTCTGACACCAAATCCCAGCCGGCGCCATTATCTAAGCAACCTCAGCCACTCAGGATGCCTTGGGCCTGTGCCGGTACCTGGCACAGAACCACCACAGCTAGTAATTGAGAAACTCACCACATCAAGGTTATATATAGTACCAAGGGAATTCTGCAGTGCTTATGTCAGCTTCATGCCAAACCCCAAATAAGAAGAGTCTACCCAAATGAGAAGGAACCAGAAAAATAATTCTGATAATATGAAACAACAGAGTTATTCAACACCTCCAACAGACCACACTAACTCTCCAGTTAAGGATCCTAACAAAAATAAAATCTTTAAAATTCCAGGTATAGAATTCAAAAGATTGATTAAAAAATTGCTCAGTGAGATTCAGGAGAAAGTTGAAAACCAGAATAAAGAAATAAGTAAAAAAAAAAAAAGACTATTCAGGAGTTAAATGAAAATCCTCAAAAAAGATAGACACATTTAAAAAAAACACAAGAAAAACAAGCTGAACTTCTGGAAATGAAACACTCATTTAGAGAAGTACAAAATGCAGTGGAAAGTTTTAAAAGCAGGCTAGAACAAGTAGAAAAAAGGATATCAGAACTTAAAGATGAGTCTTTCAAATTGACCCAATCAGACAACAATAAAAAAGAATCAAGAGAATGAAACCAAATCTCCAAGAAATGTGGGATTATGTCAAATGTTCAAACCTAAGAATTATAGGTACTCCTGTGGCAGAAGAGAAAAAAGCAACAGGTTTGATAAACCTGTTTGAGAGAATAATTGACGAAAACTTCTCTGGCCTTGTTAGAGATTTAAACAGATACAAGAAGCCCAAAGAATCCCTGGGAGATTAATTTCAAAAAGGTCATCCCCAAGGCATATAATTATCAGATTATGAAAAGCTAATGTGAAGAAAAGGATTTTGAGAGCAGTGAGGCAAAAGCAGCAAATAACTTATAAAGGTAAACCTATCATACTAACAACAAATGTCTCAGCAGAAACTTTACAAGCCAGAAGGAATTGGGGCCCTATCTTAAATCTCCTCAAACAGAATAATAGTCAGCCAAGGATTTTGTATCTTACAAAACTAAGTTTCATAAATGAAGGAGAAATAAAGCCTCTCTCAGACAAGCAAACGCTGAGGGAATTTGTCACCACTATACTGGCTCTACAAGAAATACTCAAAAAAGTTCTAAATATTAAAACAAAAGGTCAAAATACACCAGTAGAAAAGCACTGTAAATCATAAAGCTCACGGAGCTTATAGAACATCAGCACAATAGAGAAAAAAAATAATGCAAACAGGTAACAACCAGCAAGATGAATGCAATAGTATCCTACATATCATTATTAACTCTGAATGTAAATGGTCTCAATGTTCCACTTAAAATATATAGACTGGCAGAAAGAATACAAAAACACAATCCAAATATTTGTTGCTTTCAAAAGATCCACTTAACATATAAAGACTCCTATAAACTCAAGGTGAAGGGGTTGGAAAAAATATTTCATGCAAATGAAAAGCAAAAAATGAGCAGGAGTAGCCATTCTCAGATCAGATAAAACAAACTTTTAATTAACAACAGTAGAAAAAAAAGATGGTTGGTATATAATGATAAAGGTATCAATACAACAAGAAGATATACTAATTTGAAATATATATGCACCTAATACCAGAGATACTAGCTTTATAAAACAAGTCTAGACCTAAGAAAGGACATAGACATTAATACAACAATAGTGGAAGACTTTAACACTCCACCAACAGCAATAGACAGATCATCAAGGTAGAAAGTTAAAAAAGAAACATTGGATTTAACTGGACCCTAAAGCAGAGGGATCTAACAGACATCTACAGAAACTCTACCCTCAAACTACAGAATATTCATTTTTCTCATCAGCACATGGAACAGTATCTAATATAGACTATATGATAAAAATCAACTCTTAATAAATCAAAAAAATCAAAATCACATTGAACACCATCTCAGAACACAGAAGAATAAAACTTGAACTAAACTCCAATAAGAAATTGCAAAACCAAACAAAAAAATGGAGGTTAAAATCTGTTCCTGAATAATTCTTGTATCAAAAATGAACTCCAGTGGAAATTTTAAAATTCCCTAAAATGAATGACAATGATGAAACAAATGTCAAAACCTCTGGGGCACAGTTAAAACTGTGCTCAGAGGAAAATATAACACTTAAGGCCTACATTAATATGACTGAAAGATCACACATTGACAACATAATGTCACATCTCAAGGAACTAGAAAAATACAAACCAAACCCAAAGCTAGAGGAAGAAAAGAAATAATGAAAATCAAAGAAGAACTAAATGAAATTAAAACAAAACAATACAAAGAATCAATAAAACAAAGAGTTGGTTCCTTAAAAAGACAAAAGAAATTGATAGACCACTAGCAAGATCAATTAAAAAATGAAGAAAAAAGATTTAAATTAGGTCAATCAGAAATGAAAATGGAGGCATTACAACTGATACAATGGAAATACAAGAGATCATCTGAGATTACTATGAACCATATCTATGCAAACAAACAAGACAATCTAGAGTAAATGGATGAATTCTATGAATATACAACCCAGCAACCACGAATTCTATGAACATACAACCCAGCAAGATTGAAACAGTAATTAAAAGTCTCCCAACACCAAAAAAGTCTAGAACCTGATGGACTCACAGTCAAATTCTACCAGGCTTTCAAAGAACTGGTACCATTTAAAAAAATTTTTTAAAGATGTGGGGTACAATTCAGGATTAGGTATACAAAAGTTGATTATGCAGGTACCCTTGTTGATGAGGTGTGCCCCCCACCTCTCCTGGCAGTTTCCCTCAACTGCCAATCCTAATCCCCTTCCCTGGCAGTTTCCCACTACTGCAAATCCCTTTCTTATGTGATTATGGTAATTGTTCAAGGTCCGATTATGAGTGAGAACTTATGGTACTCTGTTCTTTGTTTCTGTGATAGCTCATTGAGTATGATAGACTCCAAATCCATCCAAGTTGCTGCAAAGTCCATATGTTTGTCCTTCATGGCTGCAAGATAATCCATGGTGTATACATACCACCTTTTTTAAATCCAATCCAGTTTTGATGGGTAGCACGCTTGGTTTCATGTTTTTTCTATGTGAATAGTGCTGCAATAAACATGCATGTGCAGGTATCTTTTTTATAGAATGATTTGAGTTCCTCTGGATATATTCCCAGTAGGGGGATTTCTGGGTCATATAGAAAGCCATTTTCTAGTTCTTTCAGAAATCGTCACACTGTCTTCCAAGAGGTTGCACTAGTTTTCATTCCTACCACCAGTGTAGAAGTGTTCCTTTTTTCTCCACATCCTCACCAGAAACTGTTGTTGTTTGTTTTATTAGTGATGGCCATTCTTTCTCTGATTATTAGTGAGGCTGAGCATTTTTTCATGTGTCTGTTGGCTGCTTGTATTTCTTCTTTTGAGAAGTGCCTATTCATGTCTTTTGCCCACTTTTTAATGGGACTCTGTTTTTTTCCTTTCACACGTTTGAGTTCCTTGAAGAGCCTGGATGTTAGGCCTTTGTCAGATACACAGTTGGCAAATATTTTTTTTCACAGTCTGTGGGCTGTCTCCCTGCTATCTTGATGGTTTCTTTGACTTTGCAGAAACTTGTCAGTTTGATGCGGTCCCACTTGTCTTTATTGTCTCTTATGGCATGGGCACTTGGGGTTTTGATCAGGAGTTGGTTACTAGTTCCAATTTCCATAAGGGTGTCTCCTGCATTTTCTTAGCTTCTTATAGTTCAGGCTTTGATCCATTTAAAGTTAAATTTTTGTGTATGGTGATAGGTAGGAGTCCTGCTTTAATCTTCTGCAGGTGATCAATCTGTTTTCCCAGTACCATTTACTGCATAGGTTCACCTCTCCCCAGTCGTTGTTGTTAGAGGCTTTGTCAAAGATGAGTTGGTTGAGAAATTGAGGCTTTGCTTCTGGAATCTCTATCCTGTTCCTTTGGTCCATATGCCTGTTCTTATAGCAGTACTAGGCTGTTTTGTTTATTGTAACCTTATAGTAAAGTTTGAAGTCTGGAAGTGTGCTTTGTTTCTTTTGCTAAGGATTGTTTTTGCTATTTGTGGTCATTTATGTTTCATATGAATTTCTGTATTGTCAATTCCAGGTCTGAGAAGAATGATGTTGGTAATTAAAAGGACATTGCATTGAATCTGTAGATTTCCTTTGGTGGATGGCCATCTTAACACTGTTGATTCTTCCTATCCATGAGCTTGCAATATTTTTCCATTTGTTTGTGTCTTCTTGGATTTCTTTGAGCAGTGCTTTGTAGCTCTCATTGTAAAGGTCTTTCATTTCTTTGGTTAGGAAAATGCTGAGGTATTTCACTTTTTGTGTGGCTATTGTGAATGGGATTGTGCTTTTTATTTGGTTCTCTGCCTCTTGTTGGTGTATAACAATGCAACTGTCTTTGCACATTCATTTTGTACCTTGAGACTTTGCCAAAGTCCTTTATCAGTGCAAGCAGGTTTTTGACAGATTCTCTTGGATTTTCGAGGTATAGGGTCATATCATCAGCAAAGAGGGATAACTTAACTTCCTCTTTTCCTATTTGGATACCCCTAATTTCCTTCTCTTGTCTAATTACTCCAGCTAGGAATTCCAACACAATATTGAACAAGAGGGGTGAGAGTGGGCAGCCTTGTCTTGTTCTAGTTTTCAGGGGAAATGTTTTCAGTTTCTGTCCATTTAGCAATATACTAGCTGTGGGCTAATTGTAGATGTCTGTTCTGGTTTTCAGGGAAATGTTTCCAGTTTCTGTCCATATAGCAATATACTAGCTCTGGGTTTATTGTAGATGTCACTTACTATTTTGAGATATGTTCCTTCTATGCCTAGGTGCTTGAGGGTTTTTACAAGAAGCCTTGCTGGATTTTATCAAAAGCTTTTTCTGCATCTAATGATATAATCATGTGTGGCTCTTTCTTTCTTTCTTTTTTTTTTTTTAAACTGTTAATGTATTTAATTACATTGATGATCTTGCGTATGTTGATCCAGTCCTGCATCCTGGGGATGAAGCCTACTTGGTCATGGTGGATGATTTTTCTGATATGTTGGTATGTTGGTGGACCTGATTTACTAGAATCTTGTGGAGGATTTTTCCATCTATGTTTATAAAGGATACCGGCCTGTAGTTCTCTTTTTTTATTGGATCTTTACCCGATTTGGGTATCAGTGTGATGTTAGCTTTGTAAAATGATTTGGGGAGAATACCATCTTTCTCAATTGCCTGGAATACTTTCAGTAGGATTGGTCTCATCTCCTCTTTGTATGTTTTGTAGAATTCTGTTGGAAAGCTGTCCAGTAGGGCTTTTTTTGTAGGTAGTTTTCTTATGACAGAGTCAAATTCCAGGGTTGTTTTTGGTGTATTTAGTGTCTCAATGTCTTCTTGTTTCAACCTAGGGAGGTTGTGTGATGTCAGAATGTCCTCCATTTCATTTAGGTTATTAAGTTTGTTTCCATACAAGTGCACATAGCAATCTTTGACATTCTTTTGTATTTCTTTGGGGCCTGTTGTGATTTCATCTTTTGCATTTATGATAATGTTTATGTGGGCCTTTTCTCTTCTTTTTCTTTTTTTTTTTTTCATTTAATTATGTGGGGTACAATTCAGGGTTAGGTATACAAATGTTAATTATGCAGGTTCCCTTGTTGATGAAGTATATTCCCCTCCCATCCCCCAGGCAGATTCCCACTACTGCCAATCCCGCTTCCCCACTCCCTTCCCGGCAGTTTCCCACTACTCCTAATCCTTTTCTTAAAGTATTATGATAATTGTTCAAGGCCCGCTTATGAGTGAGAACATGTGATACTAAGTTCTTTGTTTCTGTGAAAGATCACTCAGTATACTATAGACACTAAGGCCAGCCAGGATGCTGTGAAGTTCATGATTTTGTTCTTTATGGCTGTGTAATATTCCATTGTGTATATGTACCACTTTTTTAAATCCAGTCCTCTTTTGATGGGCAGCATGGTTCATTCCATGTTCTTGCTACTGTGAACAATGTTGCCATAACCATACATGTGCAGATATCTTTTTTATAGAGTGATTTGAGTTCTTCTGTGTATATTCCCAGTAGGAGGGTTGGGGATTGTATGGAAGGTCGATTTTTAGATCTTTTAGGAATGGCCACACTGTTTTCTACTGAGGCTGTACTAGTTTACACTCCCACTGACAGTGTAGAAGTGTTCCCTTTTTGCCGCATCCTCTCCAGCACTTATTGTTTTTTGAATTATTGATGATAGCCATCCTGATGGAGTTAGATGCTGGATCAGACACAGACTCATCAGATCTGGGCCTTTTCTCTCTTCTTCTTAGTCAGTCTAGCCAGGGGTCCATCAAT